>JAAGVU020010109.1:0-31542 GCA_011763525.2 Mormyrus iriodes
TTTTCTTGGCATCAATAAGTCAAATTTGTTTTGTGCAAAACCCCCCCCCCCCCCCCCAAAAAAAACACATTGGTAATGCATAGTTGGAAATAGCCAATATTCAAAAACCAAAATGGGATTTTACAGATGAAAATCCAGTAAATATTGAATTAACATTAAATTATGCGAGACCTGAATCGGGGTTTAAGTTCTAACAATCCCTTTGTATTTTAGAGTGAATGTTCATTTTCATTACACAAACAAGAGAAAAGCAAAAAGCTTTAAAGCTGAAAACCTAAATTTTTTTCACTCAGATATTTACTCAAAACTAATATCCAAGTTATTTCAAACATGGAGTAACACAAAAACCTTACCACATCTTGACACCAAACAATGTCATACAAGTGAATGAAAAGACAAACTGACATATATATGAACTCTTTACTCTCTACAGATTACAACTCAAATGCTGTTGGTGTTGTTGGCAGCGAATGCATGAAGATTTCCCATCTGACTCAAGCCACTCTGAATATGCGCTATATGGATCTCCACATTATTCTGAAAACAGCTGTAATACAAACATACTTGATTAATCAAATGAAATATGCATTTAAACCAGATTTAAAGGTCTATTGTATTATCAATATAAATATTCTTAAATCTGAAATGCATGTCCTCAGATTGTCAGTGGGGGGGATGGGGAGAGACAGTGCTGGGGTTGGATTAAACTCTGAGCTTATATCGTGTCAACTGATATTCAAGTAGTTAAAACCACTACCCGTACTTGCATGTACCAGTGTCATTACAGTTTTGATTTTATTTTTTTTTATTTAGGTTTTCATGTTATTTTCAAATTTTCTTTTGAAATCCAGTTTCATTCTACTCAGTCTTTATTTTTAGCATATATTTCTATTTAATTTTATACATTTAAGTTTCAGTTTAAGTTCTAGTAATTGTATTTCTAGGAATAGAATGAACATTGTAGAACTGTTGGCAGACATGGGTCTGATCTTTAAAGAATCCCACATGAACACACAGCACACATTATGTACTAATGTCCTCAAAATGGGCAAAACATGTTCCAGGGACTATTAATGGTCATCTAAAGGCAGCATGCTGCATTGTTTCCTCAATTTCCATCAAGGAAGAAAGAGATATGATTACTTTAGCTAATTAGCATTAAAATTAAATGAAAAATTAGACTTTTTAGTTTAAGTTTTAGAAGCAATACTTAATTTTTTTTTAATCTTTGTTCCTTACTTTCTGAAAATGTTCTTCTTATTTTGATTTTTATTAACAATAACAACCCTGATAAGTACTCATCTTGTGAAAACAGACTGATAATGAAATGAATATATTCTTACCTGGTGTTGGAACTGTCTACTGAACTTTTGATGTCATTAAGAGAATCTGTCAAAGACTTGAACTCAAATGAATTTAAATCACTTTCCTCTGCCAAGGACTACAAAAAAACCAAAACAAAAAAAACGTTAGTAATATAGAATGAGACAAATATCAAAGGGAGCTACAGGAGTTTGGCAGCTTGCCTTTATCTGCAACAGCAGAGTGGCGAGGCTGGAGATGAGGTGGGTAAGGCCCTTGTTCTGGACACACAGCTGACCACTGGGGAGCGTGTTCGCCTGCCGGACAATCTCCTCGGCCTCCTCTTCACAGCGACGCCGAAGGTCAGTGGGCTGGTCGGCAGGCTGCATTCCCTGCTCAGGGGCCAACTGAAAAGATCACATTATCAACACTGGACAGAGGCCAGAGATGTGGTGTAACCTTGAAACCTTAATGATAAATGTCACTACAAGATTGTTCAGCATGGCCCAAGACTAAGTGCAGTCCTTTCCAATTAGTGCCACTGTCTGAATGTAAAATGCAAAGTCTACATCTGATTTACAGTAATAATCACCCTGGAATAAAAAAAATACTGTCCTTAAATATAGGTTTAACATTTTGTTTACAAACAAACAAGTATAATCCGGACGGCAATCCCTTAATTACCATTACAAACAATATTTCCAAAATATCACATGAACAGGAACGATCAGCTGAAGCCATGCATCACAGTCTGTCTTCTGTCATTTCTTTTACAAAACCATTTATCCCGATTGGCCTACCTTGTAGCAATACTGTTGTACTTCATGCAAGACTTTGTTCAGGTCTTTATTTAACTGCTCTAGGTCCAACACAATGGTGGCATATCTCTTCTGAAACTCAAACCCAATAGGCATGGAGTAGGATTTCTGTTATTAAATAAAAAAAAAAAAAACACTTAAGCAGCTCAACAAAAAAACAACACCCAACATTTAAGCACTTCAGCAAATGCCAGTACAGGCAGTCCCCCAGGTACCAAATGAGTTCCATTCTCCAAGTCTGTCTTTCAGTTGAATTTGTAGTCAAGTCAGAAAAATAATAGTTAACTACAATAATAAATTATTATTATAATTAATAATATAGTAATAAAAGTAACAGTACTGTATGTTGGGACGTCAAACAACTGAAACCGTGCTATGGTTTCACATGTGACTAAAGCGCGCGTGACCATTATGAACAACTGTATTTAGCTGGAAATTTTATATAATGGGCTTTATGGCAGTCCATTTGGAAGCACGAGTTGTCCACAAGTCGGATGCTCTTAACCAGAGGACTGCCTGTATTTCAGTTCTACATTGTTTAACGGTTACTTAAAATGCATTGTTTTATATGTATGAAAATCTTAAGTACCAGTTTTTCAGCCTCTGTGTTCATTTCCTTGAGCTGCTTAATATGTTCCTTCTTAATCATCAGGATTTTTGATAATCTTGTCTGCAATGGAGAGATTTTTTTTTATGAAAGTAAGTTTAAAATATGAAAGTTTAACATGATTTTATTAACATAAAAAGCAGACTTACAACTTGTACAAGGAATTTGACAGGGAAGCCCCCAAGTGTATCTCCCTCGGTGCCCAACATTTTACTCTTCCAGGGTGACTGGCCCAACAGAGGGTCATTATCCTTGAAAAACATAAGTTACGTTTTTAAGCAGTTTATGAACCTTATTATCTTTGTTTCAATTTCATTTTAGCTCTGAGCATCTAAACATGCAAACAGAGGAAAAAACTATAAAATCAAAAAATTTACATACATCCCCATGTTAGTCCTTGCTTAAATTTACTCTAAATCAATATCTTATTAGCAAAGCTAATTGGGCAATTCCAGCCTTATGGATTTGTGGACTCGTACGGACAAAAAGATGCCTCAGAGCACGGACAAGCTTAATATCATTGAGTCAATTTGTAAATCTTTTCATGTAACGTCTTGGATTGAATATAGACAAATCCTCAAAATTCATTTATTAATTTACACGTTAGAAAGACGTTGCATTTTTATTAGCATTATGAAAATCACAAATGGACCTCTGCATGGAATTACCCAATTAACATACAGTACACATTTATGCTACATGCATTAAAAGCTATATCAGGGATTATCTTAGTCAGGGCATAGAAATAGGACTGGCAGTACCATTAATGCAGGCTGAGAAGAGGAAGCATAAGGCACACGGGGTGGGGTCATTAAGGCTTGGAACCGGGAAGGCCTTTGCTTCTGAGCAAAAGCAGATATTGGCATTGTCTCATGTGGTTCATTGCTCTGTGGAGGAAAGAAAGAAAAGTGGTATCACTGACCCAACAGAAAGATCAAGTACATCTTAACAGATGAGTTAAGGACATCAGTTGGTTTTAACTAGTAATAAAACATCATAGCCATGAAGCCAAGCTAACATGTATTATCTGTCATTATTAACCACTGATAATTTCATCTGGATCAATTATCCTAATTCTTCTCCTCCTACCTAAATGGTACAACTGCATCCTGTTCAAATTTTTCTTCATCCCAGTGCATCCTAATACATACTACATTGACACTCAATTTCAAGCAATTTAACATGTGTATACAATGAAACAGAAGATGTTTTCAGTTGCCAAACAATCCTACCAGAACTTCGTAGTCAGGAACAGTGTGAGTTCCTAAACCATTCCGGTCAAAGGTCACCCTATAGGTGGCTGCACTTGTGTCAACTGCATCAATTTGTCCTGTAAATAAACCATCGTGAACTCCTCGGAGACGAGCTGTGAAGCAAAAAAATACATTTCAATGCACAAGACTGCCTTAGGTAACAGAATTGCTTAAACAGTAATGAATACTGCGAAACAATGCCATAGAATTTGCTCAGCAACTGACTATGTAATTTAAGAATATTAATATTGTAACAAATAGCATGAAAACATATGCTCTTGAAAGAATGACCCCCCCAAAAATTCTCCAGGGCATTACAACATGGCCTCTTAATAAAAATATTTATCAGTCTTAGGATTAATAGCCACCAAGGCCAACTACTGCAAGAATCCATTAAAAGGTAACACTATATCTACTGCAAGGGAAGACAGTCGTTCGTTGCTACTTTGACTTAAAATTCAAAAACACTTCACTTTCGACATCAATACATTGTATCCCATTGTCTAAAACACCATCTTATCAAAGCAGCTCAAGCTCAACATTACCTGTGACTTTCGTTCCTATAACTAAAGGCAGTGGGATTTCCTCAGGGAGGTCTTTGCAGTGCGATACATCTGTAAATTTCCTTTGCTGGAGCAACCGGATTTTCTGCCTTTTTTGCTTTAATGCGGATCGCTCCTCCGTGAGGAATGCAGACGAGCACCTTTGGGAAGAACCAGACTGCTTTTTACACAAACTGTATGAACATCGAAACACATACATCTGATAAGTCCTTTTTAAATGCAAGAAATGTTTTTGGTACCATTTTTCCTCATTAAGAGGGATTAGTGTCACAGGTTTCATTTCAAAATCAAATGCTTAATTTCAGTCCACTCTTTATAGGTAGCACATATATATATATATATATGTGTATATATAGAAAAAAAAAAGAGCACTGAACTTGAACAAGTAGCAAGAATACTACACCATACCGTCTTGGTTTGCCCATCAGTCTTCTGATAGTTCCCCATTCAACTCTAGTCAGCTTCCTAGTTTTGAGGTTTGGGAACGACTCTTTCAGGCAAAGACAGAAATCATTATCCCCTTCAAATAGGGGCCTGGGTACAAAACAGCCAGAAAATATTAATGTGGACAGGCATATCAATCAAACTGACGATAAAGCTGATAAAATACAACTATTTTGAGCAGTTAAAATTAAGACTCACCTGTCAATATTTGAATAAAACCATTCATAAATGCACCACTTATGCGCTTTGGGAAGTTTGAGTAGGTTCCGTAATCGCAACCCAATTTTTTGCGATGCTTTCTTATCTGGTGTTGGGAAGCTTGAAAATTTCTGTGGTACAAGCAGAAAAATGATATTTATATACAACACAAGCAAAGGAACAGCTTAAGCCCCCAAATACCAACAAGATTCCAGGAGCAAAAGTACTGTTTCCACAGTATTTCATCCTGTTTTATAAGAATGACAATGCTGTCCATACTGTTGTCCTTTCCAAACAGCAAATCCATATTTGGTTCCCTGGGGGAAGGGAAGGATACTGGGTTCTTTCAGACCTGGGGCACAGTTGTCACTCTCTGACTTCTTCTAGGGGACCTGGAGGTGAACTGCCCATCGTCTTCCTCGTAGATCAAACGACTTCTCTTTGAGCTCCTTGTTGGCTAAAACCCATTGGACAAATACAAGTTCACTCATGATGGAATCATATTTGCACCCAACAAACTTCAAAAGTTACAATGAGTTGACTGAAGAAAGCAAAATCAAAAGGTACAGTTTTCAATATTAATGGAAAAGATATTACCGTATCCATGGCTTGAAATGAATTCCTTCCCCTTGAGTTCTGAGATTTTGTTAAACTTTGTTTTTCATTCCATGTACTGGATAAACTTCCCTCTGTAATAAAGATCACTTGCATGTTAATTTTGGATCCGAAAGCAATGTTTTTACATGCCATATACAAACACACTTAAGTTTAAAAATGCTTCTTTGCATAATATACATAAGTAATTTTTCTTCATTTGAAACGCATCCAACGATGATAACTCAGTACGATAAAGAGGAATGTCATTCACAAGGACCAAATATCAATGCAGCACCCCAGTGAACATACCCTGAAGCACATTATCCTAAAACATTTTCTTAATAATCATAAACATAATAGCCTTTTTATTAAAAAGAGGAATTGTATATTCAGCTTAAACACTGAACAATGCATTACCTTTCAGGCTCACAAGTGCTTTTGCAGAAGAGCCTAAAAACAGAAAAAGGATTTTAAATTCACTCAATGCTTAAAGGCCAAATATGCTATGCAGAAAGTGGGAAGTATACATGACTGCCTAGTGACACTGAAATACTGATTCTGCAACACCCTTTCAAATTGTACAACAAGACTAAGAAGGTCTAACTCGGATTTAATTTAACCACAAAAAAAAAAAAAAGAATGGAATCCTCATAAAAATAAAGACATTTCATGATCTACAAGCATTACTCTGGAATAAAAATTAGAACAAAAACAAATTAAGCTTTAGCAGTGATTACCAACAATTTTGAATAATTAATTTAACAGAAAAAGATATAAAATCGCTGGGTTTTTACGTTCAATCATTTTTTAGATGCAGGAATGAAAAGAAAAAAAATCAAAGTAGCAAAGCAATGCATTTGACTAATATGTAGTTTTGCATCCTGGTCTCAATCTACAGGCACATGGTCATGTGGTAAAAACCAAAGTTAATACTGCTGACTAAAATCAGCTGCTTTATAAAATGAATGTAACCGATTTACCTTGCATTTATGCTTTTTCAAAGCAAATTACATTTCATCTAGGTTACATAGCTAGTTATTTTAGTTGACTACTCCAAGTTTGGCCTCACTTGAAGCAGAAAGCTCTGGGCTGCATGTCTATGTTACCCAGGTTGCCATTTATGTATCCATAGCGACTCGGCATTTTGAGCAAGTAGCCTGGACTGCACAAAGACAAAACATTAAAAATAAAAAAGGCATCTTCTGCAGTGCTACCAAAACAGCCAGCAGGAACCCCACAGCGCACCTGCAGGGCTGTCTCTCGGGACATCAGCAGCATTTGTTTCTGTGGCCAAATGCAAAATCGGACGGATCCCTTACAGATGATCATGCTATATTCCAGAAAACAATTCCAAATGCTCCACTGACTCAAAAACATGCTATCTTGGTTGCAGGGCATCCAAGCAGTCTAAGTGTGTCAAAATGACATTTCACTTTTAACGAAATATACAAAATAGCCTTATATGACAAATTAAACTTTATAATACATAAATGACATGCATTAACTACTCAGTACTGAAAATCTAAATCTATCCTGTTATAAGCCTATAGGCAAACATTTAAGCAATGCGAACAGGTTTTTCAGAAAATATTTAACAATCATGAACAGCAGCAGTATGACTTAACCTTGTAAACTAAAATAATGATTTAGAACCTTCTGGAATATAGGAAGTAAATCAGAAGAAGCAGCTACAAAGATGAAGTAAACATCAGAAAAAGCATCAATCACTGAGAAGTTACAAGACAACAAGAAAAATGTTCAATCTCAGTAACACACATAGTCCTCCAATTTATACAAAGTACCATAAATATAAATATGAACAGAAACTACATTATTTAGTACTGAAGTTTATTTAGAAGAGCAGAAAACTGATCAGACACTCTAACCTATAATGATTTGGTAATCTATATGCAAAAATGATACATTATACATAAATACCAAATTGATACATCTGGCTATTAAGGTTTACGAATCCGATGTAGTCGAGGTATAGTTTTATTTAATGTTATTAAACTACATCAGACCACTCCCCAAGATTGAGATGATCTATGTAACACTTTTAGCAGCGACGTACAGACATAACAAAACACGGTAACAAAAAGTAACAAACAAGGGCCAAGTTAAAACCAAGCATTTTCATTTTACATCTGGGCCCATTTCTCTAATTACCATGTCATAATTACCCAGCAGGCAAAAACCCCTAAGAGGAAAATAACTATAAAAATATAATAGCTAGTAACAAATCTAGCCTTCAGTTAACTAAGGTAAAGTGGAACAGACATGTATCCATAATTTGCCTTAAGCAATCATCTATTTAGCTGGTACCAAGCATGACCCATGTCACGAAATACAGTCCCATGTCACGTAGCTAACTATTAACGCGGAAAATATTAGCTACGGCTACTAAAGTTGTTAACCAACTAGCTACAGTGTTATTTTGACAGCGTTATCTAGCTGTCTTTACAGTAATATCAGAGCACCAGAAAATGCAGAATTATCACCCATCACATTTTAAATAACGAAAGATATAAATGTATCTAACCACCTAGTTAATGACTGTTTAATTATCCGGAAAAATGCGCAACATTTGTCTACGTTTAAGGTAATTCAATACCAACCTATACAACACGCCAATGTGCATAATTTAAAACAACCGAGGCTGTTTAGTTCACCGTCCGAAGATGGTGTATTACTTATAACTATGTGAATAATATCACCACGGGATTAGGTAGCTAGTATTCCTGTCAAGCTTTAAGATCTGTGTTGCTCAAGTTAAACAGCTGGTCAAAACACGGGATATTTGCGTCATATAAACAACCTAAAACGCACTGCGTTCACGAAATACCACTAACGTTTCGCAGTATTTTGCAGTGATTCGAGTCGTTAACGTCTCAGTGAACAGCAAACAATCACGACTTTTCCCCCAAGTGTTTTTAAAAACCCTACTTAGTTTTCCTGTGACTTACTTTCATCCAGAAGCTGCTCCAGCTCCGCCATCTTGAATCGGCCGCGCCGCTTTTTCAAAGGCTGCCGGTCGTGGTGCATTGTGGGATACAGGCTGCCGGAGAGGGTTCTTCGAAAGCCGGCCGTACGATTCTATTCTTTTCCTGAATTCAATATATGTAGAGTGGACAAAATACCAGAAACGCCCAATATTATACTGTCATGGGTCTAATAAAGAGTGGTGCTACCCTTTGCCTTCACATCAGCTTCCATGCTTCTAAGAAATACTACCATACACGAGCTGAAATGTGTAGTGGACTACTCAACCAACCTCTTCAAGAAGAAAAGCCTCCAGGTCACTGAGGGATAAAGGAGGTGGAAATGCATTTCACTAGGTGAACTTTCTGTAAAGTTTCACTGCTGTTTAGGTTCTAATAATTTGGGCTTTTGGCTTCAGGTTGGTGTTCATGAAGCCACTCTTTAGTGTGTTGCAGTGTGCATACAGTGCAATCACTGGACCCAGTGAATTGTATGAAATGCTTTGACCATATCCGTATTGATCCATTCATCATGTTTAAAATTTGCTAGCAGATTTTTTTAATTGAAGGCATTGTTTGGCTTGGAAGATGACTCATTACGCCATATTATTTTTCCATTCTTTAAGAATCCAGGTTTATGCTCCTTATACCAGGTGATTCATCTTTTTGCATTGGCCTTGGATAGTAAGTGGTTTCTGAACAGTGGCTTTGCCATAACTTCATTCTTTATGACAGTCCTGTCGGGCAGTTTTTGTTGAGATTGAGTCACGGTGGCGCTGATTCACTCCTGTGGTTGTTTTTGAGGCCATACTTTTGTTTTGCCACTGTCCTTTCAAGTTCCTATCTATCACCATCAGTGAGCTTCCTCTCTGTCTTTGGCATATGTTGCCCTACTTCTTGAGATTGCTCCCCTTGCTACTTCAAATAATTTAGCAGTTTTTGTGACTCATTCACCTGCAACTCTATGTTAATTAATGCTTTGAAAACATGCATATAAAAGTGATAAAAATAAAAAGTGATTGCCTGACCTCTTTTTTACTTAATGGATATTACTGCTAAGTGGCATTCATCCTAATAAAACTCATCTTAGTAGCAGTTCTTGTAATTGTGATTTAGTTACTTCAAAGACACGCATTGTTAGTCAGTTTCGGGTGTCATATTATGACATAAATAGTAACACATTGGCCCTGGACAAAATAAATGAAACATTATGTGAATTTCAAATTTTACACACACAGAAAAGAAAAATGTGTTTGTTGTTGCACAAAAGCTTGGCAGTGAAGGATAAAAAAATTAATTGGATTTAACCAATTATAATATTTTATAGACCAAAATATTCACTGTCAAAAACAATATATCAAACTAGCCAACTATTAAAAGTAGGTCTTATTCTTGCTGAAATAACAAAAAATGTCTTTCATAACCATGGACACAAGAAAATAAGATCCAAGCAATATAGTAGTCATATCTTCCTACCTCCACTGTGTGTGTGTGTAGTTTACATGTTCTCCCTATGTCACATGGGGTTTCTTCTAGCTATTTCTGTTTCCTCATATAGACCAAAGACATGCAATTAGGCTCACTGGTGTCTCTAAATGACCCATGGAGTATAACTGTGTGTGAGAGTGTATGCATGTATGTGCCTTGTGATGAACTGGGATCCAAAGTGTGTCCCAGCCTTATACTCTATACTATTTGGGATAGGCTGCAGACCCTTAAAATACAAGACGTGGACTGTCTGGTGATCCCTGAGGACCAGGTTAGGAAACACTGCAACAGTGTATTTATTGATTTCACTGAAATAAAATTTTAGAAGACTCAAGTGTCATTTTATTTTTGTATTATGGTATTCTGTATTCTATTGTACTATGTGTCTGTACCCTGCGATGGACTGGCGTCTCATCCAAGGTGTCCCCTTCCCTGTGCATCCGTGGGTCGGCTCTAGGCCCCCACCCCAGGTTGTTATTTGAGGATGCATGGAGTATTTGTTATTTAAATGATTGTTTATCAATCCGTTCTTCAACATGTGGGTTAAAAATAAAGATTAATTTTTTCAGTAGTTATGATAACAAATTATTAATTTGATTATTATGATACAGCATGTTGTCTTTTTTTTCCCATAATGTATTTAGTACTGTCACAATGCCAGTTGTGGCCAAGCTGAAACTGCATGTTGCCAGAGACCGGGCTGGATTTTGTCTTGTCTGGTCTTCACACCTGCACTGCCCAAGGCTTGAAGGTCCCTGTCTCTGGAGGGGGACACTAAAACAAATGCCATTTTTGTATAAATTACATCGTGAACTCATTTAGCAACCGCATTGCAGTTTTCACAATGAAAAGCAAAACATCCAAACATGTGTTATATAATTCTATGCAATTTGATTAATGCACATCTAAGTAACTATAGAAAAATGACAAATGTTTAATTATTATTATTATTAAATTAATAATGGGAGTTCTTAATCTTTATACTGAATTTATCTGCAATGCTCAATGTACACCTCAAGGTATAATGAGGACAGCAAATAACATAATGATTAAGAATTTGGATAAATAAACTAACTCAGGGACTATGCAACTGTATAGTTTAATGATTAATTGAATTCAGTAATCAACAGAGGATTTTTTTAAGCCTGTATTACTTATGTTACCCTCCGGTTACGGAAATGAATAAAGGGTAAAAGTGTAATCCATGTAATTGCTTTACAAAGCATCTCTATTGTGTACAACAATGATAATAGTATTACGTGATAATAAAAACGACTACTTCTTGAATTATGTTAGCTGCGCTATGCTAATTGTGCTACTGAATAAGGAACTGTGTAATAAATATAAACACAATGACATACCATTTTGATGAACCTGTCTTCACAGGCAACACGTATCCTTTCTGCACTGGCAGGACTATCCAGTTGAAAAGGGCTGTTGAGTCCTGACTCTGCTCTGGCTGCGGTGATGGCGTCCTTAATGGCGTAAAAAATAGAGGCTGCCAGAAAGAGTGGTGGTTCCCCTACAGCCTGAAATGAGACACAGTAGTATTACGTTGAGGTCTTCAATAACAGACGATCACGCAGATTTTGCCCTGGCAGGCAAAATTTATTGGGGGGACCCCCCCGGTTGATGAAATATACCAAGAAGGACCAACACCGGTCAGCAAAATTTACCCTAAGCCATGCCCCCCTCCCTACTTGAGCACCTACCTCTAAAAATTCTGTGCATGGCATTGAATTGCATTAACTATATGTAGGTTGTACGTGTTGATTTTTGAAAGGTCCCAGAAGGAAGTTGAAAGACTTCTTACCTTCGAGGAGAAGATGGCCTTGTTATTAGCGGCATCCCTGAGGAGAGAGACGTTGAACTCGGTGGGAATATCTCCAAAGGCTGGAATTTTGTACATGCCCGGGCCACGAGTGAGCAGGACACCTTCGGGGGAGTAGCGAAGCTCTTCCAGGGTAAAGAGTCCCACCCCCTGCATGAACGCCCCTTCCACCTGTATCGATCATACGGTTCTCCATGTCTTCCTCTCTATATCACATTCACATAGCAGTAATGTTATTTTAGGAAGGAATCAAATGCTACAAGGTTAAGGTTATCCATACCTGCCCGATATCAATAGCTGGATTCAGACTCTTGCCAACGTCCATGACAATGGTGGTATGAAGGTTCTGGAAGGAATAAGGTGCCTTGTCAGCATGAGTTCATCTACTGTCATTTTTATGTAGTGAAAAAGTAATGCAAATGTGAAGCTAAAAATTAAAATTAAAAATATCTACATTTTAAATCACATTATGACAGAAGTACTTAAGTAAAAGAAGGAATACAATTTTGCATTAATTTACTAATTTAAAAAACAAGATTTGTCTGTTAATTCTTACAGTTGTTTCCGTGGTGAACCCCAATATGTAGCCTATTGCGTTAAAGCAGCATTAACACGACATTATCATAGGTAGTGGCCCTTGGCTTTGTGTTGCTGGTAGAATTTAGCCCTTAGGAAAATATTATTGTGGTTCTTGGTTTATGGCATTATTCATCTTCTGTAACAACATATCCTGTTCAGGATCACTGTGGGTCTGGAGCCTATCTTGGAGGCTACACCTGCAAGGCAGGAAACAACCCAGGATGGGGCACCAACCCATTGTAGGGCACAGTCACACCTTTGGACGATTTAGCATCTCCAGTTAACCTCAACATGTTTTTGGACTGGGGGGAGTGGAGATACCTGGAGGAAACCCCATGATGAGAGGGGGAGAATATGCAAATGGAACCCTGATGGAGACTTGAACACTGGATCCACAGGTGTGAGACGACAGTGCAAACCACTGCACCACCATGCTGCCACCTCGGTTTATGACATTATGTGAAATCAATTTCAGTGTGATCAATGCTACCTTGTGATCTCCAGTCAGACAATCAATTTCAACTTCTGAACAAGCCACACCATAGCTGAAGTAATGAAATGGTCTTCCTTGATTGGTCTCGAAGTTATAATCCAAATCAGGTGTCCTGGTTTGAAATAAAGAAAATCCAAGAAAGTCCAAGCAAAGACATTTCTCATTTAAGTATCTCAAAATTTGATGATAGATATTCTATGAAACTTAACTTACTTGTAAAACCCATTTGCTGATAAATTGACTCTGTCTAAATATGCTGCTTTCACCTGTAACAGAAAGATAAAAAACATAGTATTGACATGCATGTCACATGCTTACACAACACAGACAATACATATGGAACTAGCAAACATGTGCTCCTAATGGGTGACTGACAGGAAAGGTACTGACCCAATATTCCCAGGTCCCCTGAGGGTTCTTGGTTCTGTAGGGTTCTAGACGCTGGATCAAGGTCTGGCAAGCATTCTGGAAAGATTAAAGAAATATTTTAATTGCACTGTTCTTCCCTCATATTACTCATTTATATCCTGATAAATGATTAACTATTATCTATTTTCATCAGTCTTGCAGGGCATTTGATATTAAAATATAATTAGAGATGTAACAGTCTGTTTATGGTTTAGGTTTATGGTTTAAGACAGAATCCCTTTGTTTCGTGTAACAGTCTGTATACTTTTCATGATGTCTAATTACACAGAGAAGTTTAGCCATTCTTTCCTCTGCCTTTTTGTATGGCTCAGGATGTATTATCTGAATCAGTCAGGGCGCAGATGGCAGGGGAGACAGGGGGACACCCCCCCAGGTATATAGGAACCCTGTTCTGTCCTCCCCACTTTTGAGGGGAAAAAAGCCCAAAACTTTGATATGTAGTATCCCTAAATAGGGTTGGATACTGTTATCTTTGAAGTCATCAAACTGTGTTGACCATCACGGACTGCTCATAGCATGTGTTTGCTGCAGATAGGAGCACCCTCACACATGCATGCATCCCCGTGCCTGTACACACGTGTCCCCACTTTCTCCCTATATCTCGTTCGTAGGCAGACAGAGTAAAATGCACACATTCCTATTAGCCTATACATGGCTTTAAAATGTTTCACTTCCGCGATGACCTACCAATTTAACAATGGATAACTCAAACCGGGTGTCTCTTTCTACAACATTTTATTCGAAAACTTCTATACGTCACACATTCTGTTTGTATTCTACTGTTGCAGGTTTTAGGTCCTGAACAAGCTGAGAACTGAGCTGCCTTAAATTGTGCCGGATGTAGTTTTGGTCACACGGACCAAAGTGGTGCACAATAGATCTGTTATAGTGTTTTTTCAAATAGCAAGCAATGTAAGTAGATGTAAGTTTTATATAAGCTTTATCTATACAAAGCCTATGTTGGATGCAGTTGTCAAAATTCTTTTCCCATATCTCTAGGCTAATTTATATTACTGCAACAAGGAAAACGAGTTCATCCAGGTTTGACCTAACATTTATGTCTGTTAGAATAAAGCTATCTATGAATCTGTCCTCACATAATATGTAACGTTGCAGTATACTGGGGCTCAGTAAATTTAAACTTGTAACAAACTGTACCAGACAAAATTGTAACATTGTATGTATGTGGGCCAGTGTCAATCAAAATGTTTAGTATGTTAAATCACGCTGAATGCCTCATTAAGTATGGCTGGAAAGCTATCACTGTTTCATCCCCCCCACTTCAAAAATCGCTCCTGCGGCCCGGCACCCCTGAATCAGTGAATTTATGGACTGCTGCTGTCTTACATAGACGGCCATGCCATTGAGATCCGAGGAGACTGAGGCTGCCGTGGGGCTGGTGTTGGGTACTGTGTTAGTGCTGGTCTCTGTGATGTGGATCATAGAGCACGGGATGCCCAAGGCCCTACTAGCCACCTGAATAGGAAATACAACCGTCAGGGGATTTTTATCCAGAGCTACTTTCACTCATAAATAATATATACAAATTGCAATATTAAAACCAGAAATATATGTACAGTATTTGTGAAACAGTGCAAAATGGTAATGGTGCAACATATCAAAGAGGTGCAAATATTGAATTTCATTCTGCTATTTGCAGCTCTTTGCTGCACCAGTATGATTTTTTAGTGTTCTACAAATACTGTTCATATATTTCTGGTCTCATACTTCTTTGCATATTGCATATTTCTATGTCTGTATGTGTGTCTATATTTATTGTCCTTGTCTATGCGTATTATATATGCTGTACTGCTGGCTGATACTACTGGTGCTACGAAATGGCATTTTACTGCTCGATGTACAGTGACTATAAAGATTCATACCTTAACTTAAACTAGTCAAACAATTACAAAGCAGTTTTTAAATTATTATTATTATTATGCTCCACGTTGTAATTTTAAAATCTGTACTTTCAGTAGCGCTTACAGTATAGCATAGCACAACGTAGTCATTTTTCTAATATATTATCCCATATCTTAAATTTTACGTACAGGTTTGCTCAGTACCATTATAACTGCCAACTAACATCATCTACCTCAGGACAATATATGCACCTGGACCATTTTGGTGTGTAGACCCTGCCCCATCTCAGTGCCACCATGTGTTAGGAGAACGGAGCCATCCGTGTATATGTGGACCAGGGCCCCTGCCTGGAGAGACATGAAAAAGGTTAGAACACAATGCCAGCACCCCAACAACACAGCCTCACAGTTGTGAGCCAAAGAGAGTTTCCTGAGGATAGAGTGCATCAGATCAGAGGTAAATAGTTAAGTTCACTAGACGTAAACCCAGGTCACACAGGATATTTACCTGATTAAGGAAAACAGCGGTGAAGCTAATTCCGAACTTGGTGGGGATTATAGAAATCCCTCTTTTTTTCCAGCGATGTTGTCTGGAAATCAATAACAAATCTGTGACTACGTACAACCTACATATAGTTAATGCAATTCAATGCCATGCACAGAATTATTAGAGGTAGGTGCTCAAGTGGGGAGGGGGGCATGGCTTAGGGTAAATATGCTGCACTTATGCCTGGCCGACTCCTTGACAGCTTGTACGTTTGTAATGTGCTATTTGCCTTACTTGTACGTCGCTTTGGATAAAAGTGTCTGCCAAATGTGTAAAATGTAAATGTTAATATATTGCAAATGCAATCCCAGGAAAGAGGAGAAAAATCCTATAATTTACATGTATAGTATGTATAGTATGCAGCCTTCATCTATCGAATGCTTTTGAGCAGAATAAAGCTGATTTCTCCAGTCCTGACCTGTTGAATTGCTCTATCAGTGCCCTGCGATTGTGATACTGTGCGAGGGTCAGACATTCCTCCCAGCAGCGGGCGATGGTGAACTGCTCCAGACGCTGATTGAAGGGAGTTAGGTCTCCCTCTTTGTAAAGGTTCAATTTCCGAACCTGCAAACAATAAACATTGATTTCAATTCAATGTCAGTTGAGGATAGTTTCATGCTGTTCTGTTCTGGAAAGTGTGAACCTTCAGAGAATATTGAAGGATTCACTTCAATATTGCCCACATATTGTCCACAATGGGATGACATATTTAGATGTTTAGATGCATAATGTATTTTAGTCTCATTATCTGAAGTATTATTAGAGGAGTCTTTTCAAAAGACCTGTTTGTACATTAGTGGAAAACACTTAATGTTATACAGCTTTTGAGATTTTGCATTTCAGTCTATATTGATTTACTAAAATACAACATAAGCAAATCTTATTAGAATCTTCAGTGAAGTTCAAAAACATTTTTTTTCCACTAGCAGCTTTCTGATTGTAAATTTATCCTAAAATAATTAATTGTCACTATCAAAAACACATATTTTTAATTTTATACTGTCATTGTTCGTTTAGTGGAAAAAAAACAATTTAACTCTGGAAACTGCCTCACTGATGAATTTGATACAAACTCATTCAAATGCAAAAGCAATTTGTTTTTTCAATGAGGATGTAATCCAAGTTGTGATGAGTGTTTTTCAAAGCATGACCAATCATCATGACCCCTGTGCTGTGTAATTTGGTCTGTCATATACAGCTGAAGTGACTTTGCGAAATATTTCAATTCGTTTGCACATAGTGTAAGACTTTTTTTTTGCAACAGATGAAAGAACTCAGCCTAAACATTCAGAATAGTAGTAGTTTTGTTTTCCAATAGTAATAGTATTCTTGTGTTTTCTGAAATCACAACCTTTGTCACAAAGGACGCTATCACCGTTACTCACTTCCTCAGCAGGAATGCCACAGGCCATCGCCACATCAGATATCCAGCTCTCAGCTACCATCATGCCCTGGGGCCCACCGAACCCACGGAATGCTGTGTTGGAGGGTAAGTTCGTCCGGCACATATACCCTGTTCCGTGGATGTGAGGAATATTGTAGCAGTTCTCCATGTGAAACAGAGCCCTTTCCAAAATCTTAAAAAAAACAATGCATGTTTTGTTATGTCACACCTATCA
The DNA here is from genome assembly GCA_011763525.2 of Mormyrus iriodes. Lineage (NCBI taxonomy): Eukaryota > Metazoa > Chordata > Actinopteri > Osteoglossiformes > Mormyridae > Mormyrus > Mormyrus iriodes. The sequence continues at coordinate 17,612 of JAAGVU020010109.1, forward strand.
CTATGAAAATGAATTAAAAATCACTAATATACTTAACTTTGTTATGATCTTATGATAATAATAATTGAAAAAAATGCAATGATGGATAGAGATACAACAGATACTTTCAAGTGTTACTTAAGAGGGTAAGATTCAGGTGTATTTAATTGCTTTCAAAACCATTGAAAATGCGTACTGATAGTGAAAGATCCATAGAATTTCCTGCGTTGTTGTAATACATCACTTCCAGGGCAATCACTTTACCAGTCTTCATGAAGCCAACCTGAAGAGAAAGATAACATGCATTATTACAAACATCTATCAAGTATGATATGGAATAGAAGACAAAAGCGATTACAAGTTTGCATAGCATCAAATGGTAGATATTAGCTTGCTGAAATTTCACAAGGAAGTACTTTGCCATTGTATACTTTCTTATCAAACTGGCCAGTATATGGACATCCCATAATATTTGATTTATGGCCTCTCTAGGAATAAATAACTGCGGTTAGTGAAGCAAAGATAGAAGCTGATGCAGATTAGGACCCCCAGATGACTTCAGGCCTGGTCTCCCACCTTATAGCGTCCCAAGAATGGGTGACGGCCCCCAGTGACAAGCATGTCTTCATCTCGGTCCAGCATGCAGCGGACAGGTGCTTTTAATCTGGGTGGGAAAGATATGCATGCAAATTCACACAAGACAAACGCTGGCTGGACAGGTCAGTCCACAAAAACAGAATACTGAAGCTGATGGATAGCTGTTTACATTCTAGACTCCATGCTATGTGTAACACATGCATCCACTGCAACCATTATCTTTTTCTTCCACTATCTGATTCCTCACATTTCACAATCATATTCACTTTTTTCTATTATTTAAATTTAGGAATTGCCCCTTCCCACCTTCAAAGCACATTTCAAAACATATTTTTTTGTGAAAAAGATACATATAAATACATATAAAACAAAATATTATTAACATTCATAGCAAATAAAACAGCATGTAAAAACTAGACAATAAAGCTTATAAACAAACTTTTGTTTGATAAAGCTATGTATGGTGATTGTGGCAGGAGTGTTTTTTTTGTTATATTCATTGACATACTTCAGGAGAAAAGATCAAAGGAAAAAAAGAATGGAGAATAGTATAATTATGTAAGCTAAGTTGCTTTTTCAAATAAATGTAATGATGTTTGGGATGCCTACTTATGAGCCGCTAGAGCCACCACTGTTGACAGCAGGGTGCTCCTGCACTCCTTCCCCCCAAAGCCGCCCCCCATCCTTTTCACTCTGCAGACAATCCGATTGGCCGGGACTCCCAGCACCTTGGCAACCAGTTGCTGAAAATATCACCACCAAGATTTCAAAAAAACTCTAAAAAGAAATAAGCAACTAAAAGGATTAATAAATAAACACTGGAACGCCATGAAAGTAAATTAGTAGACATACAAGACTTAGTAGAAAATAATTTTACAGCATCTGATTATTCAGTAATTAAGTTCCTGTGTCTCGGAGGAAAATTCCGGTACTTGGGGGTAAATATTCTGCAAGTTTTATAGTAAGCTTTCATTTATCCACTTGCAATTAATAACTGAGCCCTGAGGTTAAACAAAAACTAGAATTCTTGGGCAGCCCTGGGAGAAATTATTCACATATGTAAACGTTTAAATTCAAGAATCCATTAATTTATCCATCTATTTTTTCATTTGTTATATATTTTTTTTAATCCTCTGTGGTTATACCCATTACCCACCAAACGTGGTATTGCCATGGTGACCTACATACCTGAGTCTTGGTAGCAGATTGTGTTGACACAAACAGCTCCATTTCCCCATCCTCTCCTCTGGGAACAGCCAGAGTGCAGTTGGTCTCCAGGTAAAAATGCTCCTGTCCCCCAATATGTATCTCTCCTGCACAGCAAGAACAGACAGGGTGTAAATCCAAATCCAGTAAGAGCAGCTCGTGAATTTTCAAGAGTTTATTCAGTAACACTTCACTTGAAGTTGTCATCTATAATGCATTATAGATACAGTACCTTCATAATGCATTATAATGGTCGGTGTAAGAATTAATAAAACATTACAGCATCTTCTATTGACAGTCATAAGGCATTATAGCACTGATTATAAAATATCATAAGCTCCAATGAAGCTCTCATTTATAATTCACTATAGGTACCTTCAAAATACATAATAACGTTTGGTATGAGAATTAAGTATGCTTTGTACTGCATTATGAATATCTATAGTGTGTCATGAGAGCTTCAAAAAGCATCCTTAATGCATAATAAACATGGCTATAATGTGTTATGCCATTCATATAAAGATCTATAGCCGTGTTTATAATGCTTCATGAATACATTTCATTCACAATACAATGTGTTTATAGATTTCTATAGGCATTCAGTGTTACAGTTTATTCTCACATATTTCAGATGTATTTCATTATATACTCTTTATTTACTATTTTGATTTAAATTATAGGACTTAAAACCACAAGATAAATGTCAGAGGCTTTGGAACATACAACATATTTAAAATTGAGTAATCCTGAAATGACCATTAAAAATGACCAAAACGGTTCCAATGGATCACACCTTCCAGAGTGAGATCTGCCTCTTTAAATCCTTCCTCGAGGTTCCCTTTCTTGATTGATCTCACTGGCTGATAAAATGATTTGCATTCAATTGCTTCCTGCATGGGAAAAAAAGCAAAAATTGGACATTCTGCCTCTGGAAACATGCTTATAAGCGTGGCAATAAGCGTGGATTTTACATGTGCTTGTGAGACATGATGTACTTTATTGATCCCAGGGGAAATTTGTTTGCACACAGCAGCAAAGCAACTTAAAGTGCACAGAAACAAACACACTGCAAAAACTGAAAGCATCATGTATTGTGTAAAAGTAATGAAAAAGACGGTAAAAAGGCAATCAAAGGTCAGGACACAAGCTTATGTTTAGTGCATAAATAAATCACCGAATGAGAAAGAAACTGTGCTGTAGTTCTTCTGATATACTCAGTAAGAAGTTCCTTTATCTTTGAAAATAAATACATTGTGTCTGCAAAATCCTTAGGCCATATTTAGGTTCTAGGTCCAGGAACTTATTGCTATACTAAGGTCCAGGAACTTATTGCTATACTACCTGTTGCCTAAAGGTTGAGTGAAACTCAATACAATGGCATGATCCAGATTTGACGCAGATTACAGTGAAAACACTTTTGTTGGTGCACTGCTACTAACCTGGATGGTGATAATGGGCTTCAGCTCTTTGTAGGAGATCTTCACTGCCTTTGCAGCTCTTTGAGCGTGGGCCTGGGTGTCAGCAACAATGGCCCCCACTATGTGTCCTACACACGTGACCTTAGGAAAAATAGGCAAAGTTCATGGCAGTTACACTGCAGTGGTGGGTTGAATACATCAATGGGCACAATATCCATGCCAGTATCATAAGCTTCTTATAATGGGCCCCAGTGCAAGATATTATAGGGGGTCCCCATCTCATTTCTGGACACTTGTCCATGCACACAATAACATTTACACGACCTACCACCCCAAAACAAAAAAAAGAGCTGTGCTCAATTATGATGTCAGTTTTGGTTATATAAGTGTATCAATTTCTCTCCATATTTGAGATCCTCTTCTGAACTGAAATTCTCCCACATATGTGATTCAATAACAGGCATGCCACATTGTCATAATTTTTACAATGGTGCTATTTACACTCAAAATACTGTTGGTCATTAGGTAGCATAATATGATGATTAATGAAAGACTTGATTATGAAGCTTAACTTCATATTTCAACTTTTTATTGCCCCTCCCTCCCTGTTTCTGTGGGCCCCAGTGTGGCTGCACTAACTGTACTGCATATAGTTCTGCCAGTGATCCATGCCCTCTCTGCATAAATCATCTGCAACTATCTATTCAGCTATTATGCTGAGTATGTAGCTGTGCCAAGCTAGACGAAAGCTAACTGGACAGCACTTAGTAAATCATCAGTTTTTATGTCTGTAGTAAAGGTCACTTGAATTTCCATTACTCAGTTGAGTTACTGCTTTAGAACTGGTCTTGAATTGTCTTGGAAAACCACAATAGTACACAAAACTACAGTCACTGCTTAGTGGATGCTTTCAGTCATACTGACTTTAATAGGTCATAAATTGGCTCTGTTGTCATATATACATACTGTTAATGTGGCACAATATTTCTATTTTAAGTTATTTTGATGTCTGCTGTCGTTTATTGCTTAATGCTACATGTTTTTTGTTTTGTCAAGAATTAAATGTTGAAGCATAAGAGAGATTAAATGGCACTAGGGGCGTGGCTTAGTGTGTGATATGATATTGATGACGTAGCAGGAAGATGATTGGCAGGTCCATGTGCAGTCGTTCCTTGAAGCTGATTAGTGGAGTTTGGAATGATTGACAGGACTCCCTGATTCCCACGCCATTAAGTGTTGTGACAGCTTACGCTCACAGCAGGAGGTCGTGTCTTCCTATCGCCCAAATGCATTCCACCCCGATGTGTCCGACTCATGCCTACTCTGACCCACGCCCCATTTGGAAACATTATCCGTATTTGTTAATGTTCTGATTTAAACAAGTTTTTAAGGGATAAAAAACTCTTAGCAGGATGATATTAAGTGTTGTCGCAGCTTACGCTCACAGCAGGAGGTCGTGTCTTCCTATCACCTAAAGACATCAAAACATCAAAGCATCAAATAATTGCTTATACAGCACGACAAATGGAAAAACATGGGGGTACGAATCATGGCTAAAATATCAGACACCTCACGGGGTGAAGGAATCACATCCTCGCTTACGATCACCGGCATAACCTCAACTCTTCGCTGGAAGAAATGGTATTCTAGCCAGGTAAGCCAATTTTTATTTTGCCAAAATTATGAATTGCTATGCTAGATGCTGATACTGTGGTAACTTACTGCGATTACTTTGGCCAAGAGTTTTCCACGTTGTTAAGCGAATTAATGATTTGGAGTAATGATGGTGGAGAACCGGACTGTCAGACCAGCAAGTTCTTACTCATAGTTATTTCTATGGTTTTTTACTGTTTAAATGCAGCAAAACACTGATTGTATTATGTTCACAATATTACAGATGATAACGGGCCGTTAAGTATGCCAACGGTTGTTTTCAGAGACAATCGTGAAGGACCTGTGACCGTACAACAACATAGCCTGAAGTGGCAAAGAGCCGATAGTTTTAACGGTGAGCTGTATACACACATGCCTTATCACGTTGTTTTCTTGTTAAAATAGCGTAAAGACTGACTTTGTTCATGTTGTCCAAGACTCAGATGACGTTGAGCTGCTGATTGCTGCGGCCTGAGAAGCTGAAGTGAAGCTAGCCCTGGAGTCCTCCGCAAACGCCAACACACCGAACCCTGACGGCAACAGTCTAGTTTTAACGAGTGCTAAAAGGATGCGTACGGAAGACGACCCCAGTTATGTGGCAACAAACCCTGAACTGCTTTGGATGATTGCTGAACTGAATGGTGAGCAACCGCGTGAAATGAACCCCTTCTTACTTGCCTTAATAAATGACTTAAATGAAAATGGACCAGACGCTATGGGTGGCGCTATGGCCAATGTTCACGGGTTAGACCCCCGAGATTGTGGATGATATAGAAACGGACATTGTAGAACCAGATGCTGTGGTTAATATGCTGTAATAATACTACAACAGCAAGGCCAGGGTGATGATTTAAGCTTTTAAGGGTTTAAGCTTGAAGCTTAAAGACACTTGTTTTAACAAGACCGAACGCCTCCTTTAATAAGGTGTAACATGGTGGGCTTGGTGGAGGTTTGCACATGTTTCTTCCGTTTATCGGCTGTGTAAGCAGTTATTTGATGCTTTAATGCTTTGATGTCTTTAGGTGATAGGAAGACACGACCTCCTGCTGTGAGCGTAAGCTGTCACAACACTTAATGGCGTGGGAATCAGGGAGTCCTGTCAATCATTCCAAACTCCACAACCAGGCAGCATCAAGGAACGATCGCACATGGACCTGTCAATCATCTTCCTGCTACATCATCAATATCATATCACACACTAAGCCACGCCCCTAGTGCCATTTAATCTCTCTAGCATAAATAATCCCTTGTTCTAAGAAGAAAGTTGTCTACTTTAGCTAATCTTATCTGAAAGAGTATACAAAGACCTGATACAGATACCACAAAGAAGATTCCTCCACCTTTGACTTTTATAGGTACATGTGAATAATAACATGCAGAATGCTGTATATACAGCACTAGTTTAAGCATATAAAAATATAAGCATTAAATTATGATTGTTTAGGAGCCGTACTCAGATAATGCTTTGGATAAAACCATCTGGAATTCTCTCGTCAGTATAGCCAGTAATGATTGCATACTGAGCAGATTTCCCTCAATTTCCATTCAATACACCCCCATGGTTATTATGATTACCATCCCATCAGCAAAAACTGTCTCATCGTAGACTGTAGGTCCCGTCAGGTTGCTACCGGGGATGTCCTTAGCAGCGAGGAAGGTGACAACTCCAGGTAAAGACATGGCCTCTTCTGAATCAATGGACCTGATGACAACACAACCAAATAACAACCACAGTGGAATATTTCTTACCAGTCAGCTTAAGGATTCAAAGAAGAGCCACACTTACAGAATCTGGCCGTGTGCTGTGGTACTGGTGACCAGTGCCAGGAAGAGCTCATTCTTGTAGTGTGGGATGTCATCGCAGTATACCGCCTCACCAGTGGCTTGTTTCAGGGCAGAGAGGTGTACGATGGGTCGACCCACCACATCCTCTTCATTCTGCCCAGGGGGCACCGCCTGGGACAGTAACGTTTGATTTAATACTCATTAGCTCAGCACATATAAACAAATATTGCTCCTTATTTCTTAGAATACGATAAATGCCTGCCACTAATTTCTGATTGACCTGCAGGTTGGTTTGAATTCATGATGATATTTTAGAATGAAAATAAATGTTGCAAGTACCATATCTATCCATCTGATTTAACCAAACCCTAACCCTAACCCACTTGGTACCACTGAATTGAAAGAAATGTTGCATACAATGAAATTTTGACAGGATAGAGTGACCCAGGTGCATATCTGGTGGATTTTGGGGCTATGGAAGTTTACAAGGGTAAGAAAAAAAGTTTTGGGGGGTTTACAAGGCTCAGGACGGATAGCGAATTTATTTTTTGAATAATTGTTGGAGGCTAGGCTTTTATTTCTCAAGATAAGTGTGTGTTACAAAGATATGCGAAGGACGAGTATCAGACAAGAGAGTAAAGCATTTCACCTCTGTTTATGAAAAGGTGAGATATAAGAACCTCAAGAACTCTGAAAATTTAGCATACTTTGTGACACACATTCACTGTACATGCTTTGTCTCCCTTGATCTGATCAAGTTTATTACAGAGCAGCTGTAAAACCTCTCCTCCCCTGTAATGACAGTTTGCAGTTAGATTTACTGGATATTTCCATGAAAAGATGACTACATACCTGGTAAACCTGGGAACTGGAGGGGAATTCACTGCGGAAATGCTCAGTGGCACTGATGTAGTCCTGTCTAACATCTTCCAAAATAATCCCCTACATGAGATGAACCATGACATATGATATTTCACAATATAATTATTAAAGAATGAAATAATGAAATTATTCTTCATTCACTCAAAACAGTAGGATAAAACACACTAAATGTTTGCGCTCGGTTTCTTGTTAACGTGGCACAACATTTCCATTTTTACTTATTTTGATGTCTGCTGTTGTTTATTGCTTAATGTTACACGTTTTTTGTTTTGTCAAGAATTAAATGTTGAAGTTATAGGCATGGTTGGCAGAAACAACCCATGAAATTTACTGGACTGGTGCTGAATGCACCTTTTCTGAGTAATAATAGTAAAACACTTTTAACGGTTTTGTCTGTGATCCGATTGATGTTTTTAAGGCCACTGTTATTCGCCTCATTTGCTCGTCGCCTTTCATTACCTGTCCCTTTAGGTCTTGTGCCAGCTTGTGCTGGACAGTGAGGAAGAACTTGAAAAAGAGGCTGATGGTCAGTGTGCGTCTGTAGGTGACGGAACCACCAGGGGCTGAGGGGTCAAGGGTCATCTCCTTAGATAGGAAGCTGCAGGCTTCCTGAAGGAGATTCTCATTCCACTTCCTGTAGAAAACAATTTAGATTTCAGTGCAAATCATTACTAGCCATCCTTCTGTAGCTGCGTATCCATTACAGAACCACAGCGAACCCAAATGAAGACAGGGGAAGCCCCAGATAGGATATGCAGTCAATCAGTGAGTACATCTTTTTGGGACAATTTAAAGATACTCATAAATCTTATGTTTTATAATATTAATTTGTAAAGCATTATATGTCGTTTGCTCATCCACCCATCCACCCATCCATTCATCTGTCCGTCTGTCCATCCATCCATCCATTTTAGCAAAGTAAGTAAATCTAGAAGCAAAGTAAGAATCTCATTGCACAGAGAAATGCACTTTTCTACTGTACATATGATAATAAACACTTTGAATCTTGAGTTTTCAGAAACCACTTGTCCTATTCAGGGTCACGGGGGGTCCAGAGTCTACCCTTGAGGCTACAGGTGCAAGGCAGGGAACAACCCAGGATGGGGCACCAACCCAAGGCAGAACAAGTATCGATATCCTTATAGATAAATCCCTAACCTCCCAATTAGCATCTTGCAGGTCTCCTTGGCTAAGACGGTAGTGGGTGCCATTCCTCCATAGCAAAGCTGGAGGTGACTGACAGTGTTAGTCTCCTCTTCAAAGATGACATTCATGCCACAGGTCACGATGGCGATGTCATCCTCACGCCTTAGGGATTGCTTAAAGGCTGAGAAGTACTGCCCCTGTGATACAAAAAAGTGACCTGACTCCCAGGGAATCGACTCACTAGACCAATGCATATGTAAAGAGGCTCCAAAACACAGAGGACCTCTGCTTACACCTGCAAAGGTGTACTGGGCTGGGGACACATTTCTGACAGATTTCTTTATCATGCCCTCTTTGACTTCCACTGTTTATATACGTCAACTACACAGAGGCATTACTGTTCCAGAAGCAATAACGTAGGAATAGGATCACACATTGTTCAGTGTTTCTCAGAAGGTGAATTAATAACCAGCTATTTGGAAAAGGAATCAGAAAAGTCTGCTTACATTCCTTGTGTAAGGAATTTCAATGGATAAGAGAATCTCATCCGTTTTTAAAGCAGTTTTTCGGTATCTTGGGAAAAATTGGTCATCCATCTGTAGGACTCGTTTTCCTCCTGGAGCAGATAATTTCAGACATCTTAGCTCTATGGCAACTTATAATAATATGAACTTATATACTATATTTTTTACAATTGACCTCCCCCTTCTTTTTCAAACACAAGCTTAAGCCAGTAACATCACAAATTAAACATATAACATCCATATTTTTACGACGGTTATAGGGTTATTATGTGTGAAATGGCCTGTTCAGTCTCACTGTTAAGGGCTACTTAAAGGTTATCACGAGGTTCCATTTGACCAGTGCTGGTGCTCGCCAATGTAGCGTCCTAGGCGAGTATCACCGTCGGCACTCCACATCCGAGGCATCCATAGGCTGGCAAGCTGCCTATGTCAGCTATAGGATTGACTGGCCCTACATTTGACTACATAATATCACATGTTCTCATGTAAAATGCCATAGCTCATCAGTCATGTTGCATCAGTCAGTACAGTAACTACTGGAAACCTGTTTAATCATAAACCTTCGAGTATATGGACTAACAAGTGCATTTTGCCTAAGACAGTTCATGCATAAGGACTATTTACCTTTAGACATGACTGTTAGCTTGCAGCCTGCTGCCATGAACAAGGGGTTGAGATCAGAGATGGGACTGGCTGTCATTATATTGCCCCCTATAGCCTGGAAACAAGTGGACAATAGGTTAACCACAGATACACAACCAATTTAATGTTATAGATATGAGTGCCGGACCTGCAAAACAGGAAATGATGCAGGCGGTTATACAACGGATTTCCATGATTTCTAGATTTCCAGACTGTTTGTGTAATGTACTTCTTTACTGTATTGTTGGTATAGTTTTTATTCTATGTCTCTAATTTTTGCTACTCTAATCTGTATTGTCCACTTTCTGCCATGACAATGCAAATTTCCCACTTGTGGGACTAATAAAGGATAATCTTATCTTATCTTATCTTATCTTATCTTATGAGTGATTGTCTCACCGCCACGTTCCGGATTTGCCGCCCGGCAAACCACCTTAGCTGCTCCAGTATGGCGTGAAAAACTTCCGTCTGGTAAGGCAGGAGGTCGTCTACGGAGCTGCGAAGCACCTCTTCCAGCTGGGTGAGGGTGCAGGCCGCACCAAATAAGATCCCTGCACGCAGAGGCTTCAGTTTTTATTGTGTTGTAATTACCATGTTATTTTAATATATTCAAGCATCCGAAAGACCCATATATGGTCTTACATAGATGTAGGCTAATTGATTTTCACCAGTCTCACTATATAGACAGGGGCATCTGAAAATAATACAATAATACAAAAATAATATAAATTCATATGTCCTGGTGTTTCTGGAATGTCTTTTCCTTGTTTTACTCTGCACGGATTCTCATTTTCTGAACAGAAAGTCGAAACAAGGGATAATGTTCAGTCTGAATTGATGCAAAAATGATTGACTGGAAGTCACCCAGATGAAGAATTAAGCTGTATTTGTATTTTGTCTCATCTTCATTCTACAACTATCATGATGGATGCAGGGACGGACTGACCATTTCTTGTACGCTGGATAACAGTGAGTTCAGGGATGATTGCAGGAGCCAGAATCACAGGATACAGCATATTCTTGAACTTCATTTCAATACCTTAAAGAATGATGTCATCATTTAAACAATATTATAAACATCAGACACATGATAGCATTGTTATATTGCCACTTATTGAAGTTTTTCTTTGTAAATGTGTTTCTTTTTTACTTTTATTCGTCAAATTAACAATATATTTTTTGTAATTTTGTAACACTGACAAAAGCTAGCTCACTTGGTAATGGTATACTATACAGTAGTAAAGGTTTTCCTGAGATGAAAAAATAAAAACATAAATTGCTAAATGAAAGTATTGCAGACGTAAACAAATGAACATCTTCCTTATGGATCTTCTTATTTACAACAAGCATAAAGCAAAGCATTTTGCTCAAACCCGAAAGCCATAAACATCTGAATTAGCAGTGTGGTCACTATTTCAAGGCAAGCATTTCAGAGGTCCTCATGTGTGATCCTATATATTTACCATAAGCATAGACTGCCTTTAACTTGAATTTTACCTTTTAATACATTCATTCCTACTAAAGGCAGTGACTCACCGACTTCTGTATTGCCCACAACCAGCTTTGCTTCAGGGTATTTTGCCTTCAGATCCAGTATCTCTGTCAGGCAACTGGGTTGGATCCACAGGACTCGCTCGCCTTTAAATTGCAACTTCTTATTTTCCTGTTTGGCTAAACGCTGCATGGAAAAGGCCACAACGCAGAAATACAGTAACGCATTTTCTGTGCTCCATTTCCACTGACTGTGATAAATGAATACAGTATGGCTACGAAGCTAATAAGGCAAACATAAGTTAACAAAATTCATAATAATTTTGTCACACTTTAAGTACATTTTAATACTCTAATACTAATACTTATACTAAACATATTCCAGATGGCCAGAGCAATATTTTGTGAGAAAGTCACTGCTATATGACAGGCCAAAGCTACCTCTTTACGTCAATTAATAAGTAGCTACTGGAATGTTATGGAAAGCTGCAGTCAGAAGAGGTGGATAGCCGTCTTGTAAACAAAGCAGAAGTCTGATATATTTACACATACTGAAAGCTCAGGAGGAAATATGATCTCCTGCGTGGGGTCCAAAGGCTTGAACTCAGAGGGGTCATACAGCTGCGAGATGGAACCTCCCTACAATTAGTAACTCATTAAAAATGAATGAAATAATTCCACATTAGTCAGAAGGAAGACAATAGCAGAACATTTAAATAAGCAAACTTTTACATGTAATACTTATAAATGTTTACTGTAAATGCAGGCAATTTAAAAAATGTTCTTGTTATACTATTTTTATTACTACTGCGACTAATAAGAATAATCATAAAATTTAACCTAATGTACTTTTCATTCTATCATTATAAAAACATGATGAAAGAAAGAATGGGGCAGTGCTGAACTAAAGAATATATTATTTAATGTATTTATTCAATGAAACTGATTAGGTTGCATATACTCCACACTGTCATGTGTACATCATGTCATGCACACAACAATGTGAATGCAAAATCTATGTAAACATTGGGGTTGAATATGCAAAAGCATTGTGAGAAGTTAACTTTCTAATAGGATCTTGTGACACAGCTCTGAGCTACATTGTTTTTGGCTCATTGATCTTCATGTTGTAACAAAGGTTGGCACCAGTGCTAATGACATATAGGCCTAAGTCAACTTCTGTTCACTAGTTATGCAACATGCTTAGTCGGTCTGCAGGATTTCCAGACATAAGCTTAAAAGTAGACCTGCCCTTCAAACTTGTATCTTTTCACTGTCCAGATTACTGGGCCATTACATCGTAAAAGTCAAGGTAATGACAGCTCTGTTCTTGCCTAGCTAAAAACAAGGTACATCTTGTGGGAAATTGGGTTGTGCTCACGTTAATATCGTTCTCTTTGGCTTCTCTGTTCATACAGCAATCATTCTCTTTTCCTTTTCTTCCACAGCATCCACCATCCTGCAGGTTTTTAAAAGATCAGAACATCAATTGATGACTTACGTACAATCATTTAGCTGATGCCTTCACCCAGAGGAGCTTTCAACTTTTTCAGCCATTAGTTCACCTGGATAAATTTCACAGGAGCAATTCAGGTTGAGCACCTTACTATAATATAGGCCTATAAAACAGAAGAACCTATTATAGCTAACAGATTATAGCTAACAGATTTCAAGGCCCTATCCTTTAACACTGCATTACCAGCTGGCTAAGAGTTTTAAGAACAGCCATATAGCTATAAACTGTAACACTAAATTAAACTGATAGGCCTGCACCATGCAGATCTCAGCTATAATGTTCATACTGCCAATAAAACACCTACACAGACCATGTCAGCTTGCAGTGAAGTAAGTTCAGCGTCATTACAATGGTAATATCTAATGGGGTCCATACTTACTATGGCAAACGTCTTGTACCCCTCCAGTATTGGCCTATATCCAGTGCAACGGCACAAATTGCCTGTGAAAATTTTGAATAAACATAAACTTTTGTGGGAGTGTGCTTGATATTTTTAATAGTACTGTGAATCACAATCACAGTTACATCTGTATTTATAACAAGATGCATAGCATAACTTTGCAATGCAAAAGCTAAGTACAGTACTATTCAGTGGCTAATTGTAGATCCTACACTTTACATATTTAGTAATTTATAGTTTGAGTTATGGAGGGCATGGTGGCACGATGCACTTTGCGTGCACTTTCCAAACCAATCATAATCTTTTTTGTCCTTGCTGTTGCAATAGCTCATAGACAGTGTGGTGCTTTCATGAGAAATTTAATTTAGCACCAGGGCTGAAATAGTCGGGGCGTGGCTTAAAATATACTGGACTACAGCCCTGAATGATCGGACCTAGCGACACCTAAGGTGGCAAATAAGTCATTTAAATTTAAAGACACTTAAACATAAGTTATTGTAGAGGTACCCAGAGGAATCCCACACAGAAACAGGAAGAAAATGTATCTCCACACACAGTGCCAGGGCAGCATTCATACAGTGGTGGCCACTGATTAAATGTTAGTTGTATGTTTCTACTACAGACTTTTTGATTGCCAGCAGCTTGCTATGAAGAAACGACACCAGGCAGTTTTGAACTACACACACATCAAC
>JAAGVU020010140.1:0-14698 GCA_011763525.2 Mormyrus iriodes
AAATTTGTTGGTAACTACCTTCCAGCTATATATATATATATATATATATATATACACACACACACACACACACACACACACACTTTAATATCTAAGGTCTTAAGTAAAATTAAAAATTGGGCTTAAAAATTTCCATCGCCTACTGATGTCGCGTTACTCACGTGTTTGTGGTGATACTGGTGTAGACAAACCTACTGCGCTGCCAGTTGTATAAAGGTATAGCACGTACATTTTAGAGCTGTCACGATTACTTGATTAAATTCGATTACTCGATTACTAAAAAGCATCGATTAAAAATTTACTTCTTGATTACCTGACAATATGGCGGAAGGGAGACAGCGCATAGCGGATTAAGGTGAAAATAAAGAGCGAAAACCATCAGTTGTCCGTCAGTGTTGCAGAGCATAACTTAAATATCACCACAGCATGACTGCAATACAGATATATCTTAAATAAGATTTCCGGGTTTGACGGACTCACCCAATTAAGTTAATCATAAATATGTGCTATTGGGTAGGCTAGCCCGTCGTTGTTATTACTTTGACTTTAAATCATTTTGCTTAATTTACTTTCTGCGATTCCTCTATGTCAAAATAATCCCTGCTAAGACAAATGTTAACTCTGTCGCTTCGCCGGTAATGTGCACATAATACGGTACATGTTAACCATATAATATGAATAATTTTATGAACATATTGTGTGTTTTTAGTACGGCTGAACGATATAAGTTTTTTAGAAATATTTAGAAAGTTGAAATCTTACTATATAGCTAAATAGAACTTCTATCAACGGAGTCTGTCAAATAAGTTGGTGGTATTGTCGTTAGTTGTGCCGACAGATACAAAACAGTGCCGGCAATCACTTCCCTTTGCTCAATATCATCTCTATCAGTACAAAATTTTCCATACGAATGACCCGAATGTCTGTTCGTTACCAGTTCCGTTTCGTTTTTTTCCTTATTGCTCGTTTAGTTTAATTTCTCACAGGCTCGCCGCACGGTCTCTGAGTGAATCAAATAGTAAGGACGAGAATTATTATGATTGTCTCAGAGCGCATGTAGAGCTCATGCAAAAGCGGTCACAACTGAATGTGCATGAAAAGCCAAACTTGTGCAAACCTATTAGGGCGGCACAGTGGTGCGACGGGTAGCGCTGTCGCTACATACCTCCGCTCTGTGCGTGTGGAATTTGCGTGTTTACCCTGTGTGCGTGGCTTTTTAACGGTCTTAGGTTTCCCTCCACTGTCCAGAATCATGCAACTTTAAATTAATTGGTTCCTGCCCTACGCCAAATTCAATGTGTATAATATAATATAATATAATATAAAAACGATTACTCGACGAATCGTCAGATTAATAGGTAGATTATTCGATTATTCATATAATCGATAGTGACAGCCCTAGTACAATTGCATACAGTACATAATACTTGATAATGATAAACATGTTACTGGTTTATGTATTTTCTATACTTTTTACCATTTTTTAGTGTCCCCTTTCTGCTTATAATTATTTTTTTACTGCAGCCTAGGTGTGTAGTGGGCTATATCGTCTAGGTTTGTGTAAGTATACTTTTGTTTGCACAATGATGAAATCGCCTAAAAACACATTTCTCAGAATGTATCCCCTTTGGTAAGAGAATCATCACTCTATAGAGGGTATTTTAACTGAGAGAATATTCCCTCTTAGAGTAACAATAATCTTGTTAATGTCGATTATTATTTCTATTCAGATATTTGGATGTTGGAGTAAAAACGTGACATGCTATTATTATTGCTGGACACAATTTCAAATTTTTGAATTGTCAGTTTACTGTATTGTTTCATGGTCTTGAAATATTTATCATATATCACTAATGTCAAACGTGAAGGATATATGACAAATAAAGGGAGGAATCAGTTGCAGAAACGCATGGTTTCATTTTCAATGTCGTAGTCCCAGAATGGTGATCTGAGATACAGGCACTATATAGTGGAAGAGGCAAAGGTAATACGAAGAAAAACCAAACCCACACTCCAAATCATTAACCAAACATCTGTAGTCAAACTCAGGCAGGAGGCTGTAGTTCCGCACAGGGAAAGCTAAACAGAGAAAAGTCACCAAATAAAAGATGCGAAATCGAAAGCAAGAAGATCAGGGTGATCATGGTGATCATGGTGAAAGTTACACACCAAACAGGGTAGACGAGATGAATGCTCAGGATGGTGGAGACATGCAATACCTTGCAAAGAAGTGAGTAAAAACAAGATCCAAAAATACCCCACCAGTAAATGAGTTCATGAGCCGCAAGTGCAGTAAAACTCTGGAGGTGGAATGTGGCTAAGCAGAGGTTTGACTGGGTGCAGGTCTAACAGTATGTTAATAAAAGTGCTCATTTGGTCCACTGTCCTTCTGGAAAGCTAGGTATACCTATAAAGTGAGGACCAAAATGCCTCACTGTTTGTTTACTGTCGATAGATTCACATGAATTGTAGGTGCAGATGAATTTATTTTATTTTGTGGTATCTTGGAAAATGATGTTTGTATTAATTTACATGTGCATTATAACAAATTGTACATGATGATCTATCATAACACAATTTCCGTATTGAAAAAGCTGTTGATAAGCATATCATTGAACAGACATATGTACTTTGCCTAAATGTAAATGATGCATATTTAAGGTCAGATTTATTGCATCCAGAAGAAATAATTGTCATACTGCGAATAATGTAAGAGAGCCTTAAGGGGTTTGTGATTAGCTGGCTTATTTAGCAGAATGCCCTGTGAGTATCCTCTGCATAAATGTCACCCTCCTGTGCCTGTTATTCCCCGGTCTTGCTTATTCATGTCTTTGGGGCGTTATTTGATGTGTTAGGTCATGTCAGCCAGAGTAAAGTTCTCATTCATCAATGACCAATCAGGTTCATTTGGCCAGAAGGGATTGTGGCACGACATGGGTGAAATAATATGTTGCTGGCGAAACATCTGTCTCAAATTGTTAAAAAAAAATGGCATGTGTTATGAGATTTCTAAACATCGGTGGATGTAATTGACGCGTGGATTAAATCCATTTACATTAAAATGCTATATACTGCACACTGCCCAGGTAGAGTTTCGAGGTCAACAGCAAACACATCAGTTTTTGTTGTATTGTAAAGCTCATAGATATGTTGATCAAACAGGATGGAAGAAATACATTGTGGCATTGTGACAACATAGGAGCTGGAATCTTTAGGGAGGAATGTTGTGTAATTTCTCCATGAGAGATTGCTTCAGCGGTGATTTACCGAGCGAGAAAAGTCTGGTGAAACAGCTCTGCAGAAAAGACATCCCAGTAATTCTGTAAGGGATTCACATCCAGCGATCAAAGCAGTCAGAGAGACCGGGCAACCTTCTGTTTTTGCCTCTTAAGCAGCCCAGTGACAACATGCACTTTTAGGATCAAGGATCCTTACCCGAGAATTTCTCATCAGGGGCGAAATGCTGCATAATGATATGCAAATGATCAGTTATCATGCGGCTGCAACACGCTGCATGCAGCCTTGAACTGAAACGAGCGCAGCCGTGGCTGTATAGGGAAAAATGGATTTCACATCATTATGAAACAGCCTCAGCACACCTGCACACATCTCTTTGCGTGCACAGGGTAAGATGATGTGTCAGGTTGCACCACATTCTTCCTCTGTGACATCCCAGGCTACAGATTTACAGCAATAAAAATGCACAGTCCCTATTGCCGTCCTGTTAGAGGTTAATGCACTGCCTCTTAAATATTCTTCCAGTGGATATTGAAATTGCTCGTTTTTTCTTTTTCTCATCTTGGCAATGCCTGTGCCAGAGATTTTTATGACCATTGTGACTAAATGCCCACTAAATGTGCAGTAACAATTGTATGCTGCTCAGAATTATTGAAGCCTTATTATTTGTCAGCTCTGTCCTGTTTTTTAGAGTTAAGATATTGACACCAGGATTCATACATCTTAGTACAAATTTTTTTTTTCTGTGCTGGCATTCTTGCTGCTAAAACAAATCTTTAAGTGTAAACCACACAACCAAAGGTTGATCTGACATTGACAACAAATGGAAAGATAGTACTTTTCTTACTATCCACTTTAAATACCAATCTACAGATCATTGATGAATGCAAGAAATAGTTTTCTGGCTCAATATCTAAGTGCCCAATTAGTATTAATATCAAAATCTCGCACGTGATCACAAAAAATTATTTTAATATAATAAATATACTAAAGCCAGTCAAGCTGAATAATGACCATATGGTAAAAAATATGGCATAAAACACATTCAAGTCAAAACTGATCACACATCAGATTAAAGAACAAAACAAAAGTAAAAAAGGGTCTATCCTGGTAAATCGTAGCATGTCTGAATGTGAACCTATGCAATAAAAGACATAAAAAGTTAATAGATTCATAAAAGAGAGGTCATGCCCTTAACATAGATTTCCCTCACGATAATGAATTTCTGTTCTTATTCCAGTGAGTAACAGGAGTACATACTAGTTACCTAACAGATAATAGATTGCCAGCAAGGCTTTGAATTTCAATTGGTAGGAACTAACACATAAACCCAGCATAATGCTATGTAGATTTTGCTGCATGTCGTCCAAGAAGCTATTGTGAATATTAAGAGATTTTTATATGCTTAAAAATGATTTTGCTTGCTTATGTAGATATAATTTAACAAATATCATAGAATTTTTGAATGCATATCTCGTGCCCTGCCTCATTTAAATTGAAATAGTGCATATGGTACATATTGGTAGAACTACAAAATAGTGAAAGTGTATAGTATGTGTGTGTGTGTGTGTGTGTGAATATGTATTGTATATAAATGTCACATTTAAGTACAATTTTATTGTGGTGTACAAAGGTGTGCAGTAGATAAAGTAACATGTAAACCGATACGGTACACAATAATGTTGTAACATCCACTCTTGTACTTTTGTATGTTTGTTTTTACAGGTGATAAAGTCTGACACGTTCAAGCACCTGCGGCATCTGGAGATTCTGCAACTCTCTAAAAACCAGATACGTCAAATTGAGGTAGGGGCCTTCAATGGCCTCCCTAACCTCAACACTCTCGAGCTGTTTGACAACCGCCTCACACTAGTCCCCTCCCAGGCATTTGAGTACCTCAGCAAGCTGAGGGAACTGTGGCTGCGGAATAATCCCATCGAGACCCTGCCTGCATATGCGTTCCACCGCGTGCCCTCCTTGAGGCGGCTGGACTTAGGGGAACTGAAAAAGTTGGACTACATCTCTGAAGCTGCCTTTGAGGGACTCATCAACCTGCGCTACCTGAATTTGGGCATGTGCGGACTTAAGGACATACCTAACCTCACACCTTTGGAGCGCCTTGAGGAGCTGGAGCTGTCGGGAAATCGGCTGGAAATCATCCGGCCAGGTTCCTTCCAAGGGCTTGTGTCACTGCGCAAGCTTTGGCTCATGCACTCTCAAGTGTCGGTCATCGAGCGGAATGCCTTCGACGACCTCAAAAACCTCGAAGAGTTGAATCTTTCTCACAACTCTCTTCATTCTCTTCCCCATGACCTCTTCACCCCACTTCACCAACTAGAACGGGTACATCTTAATCACAACCCCTGGGTGTGCAACTGTGACGTTCTGTGGTTGAGCTGGTGGCTGAAGGAGACAGTACCCAGCAACACCACCTGTTGTGCCCGCTGTCATGCTCCACCAGGTCTAAAGGGCAGGTACATTGGGGAACTGGACCAAAGCCACTTCACCTGCTACGCACCTGTAATTGTCGAGCCTCCAACGGACTTGAATGTCACCGAGGGGATGGCAGCAGAGTTGAAGTGCAGAACTGGTACATCCATGACCTCAGTCAACTGGCTTACCCCCAACGGCACCCTCATGACCCATGGATCGTACAGGGTTCGAATCTCAGTGCTACATGATGGCACGTTGAATTTTACCAATGTCACAGTCCAAGATACAGGCCAGTACACTTGTATGGTGACCAACTCTGCAGGCAACACCACAGCAACAGCAGTGCTAAACGTGTCCGCCTCTGACGCCAGCAACAGTTACAGTTATTTCACCACTGTCACAGTGGAAACAACGGAAACTGGTCAAGAGGAACATTCAGCCCGGCAGTACATCAATGAAACCTTTGTTGGAATTCCTGGTCCCACAATGCCAGGGGAAGTTTGGGGTATGACCACAACCCTATCCACCACTTCATCTTCTGTTTCGTCACCCTCGAGGTCCTCATCCCAAGCGACTGCATCACCCGAAAAGGCTTTTACAGTGCCAATAACTGATGTCACTAATATATCTGGTCTGGATGATGTGATGAAGACCACAAAAATCATCATTGGCTGTTTTGTTGCCATTACATTTATGGCAGCAGTCATGTTGGTCGTCTTCTACAAGTTGAGAAAGCAGCATCAGCTTCACAAACACCACGGGCCAGCACGGGCCATTGAGATTATCAATGTCGAGGATGAAATCGGAACCGGAGGAGGAAATGGAGTTGGTGGTGGCAGTGGGATTTCTGGGGGCTCTACTGTCCATTCTGGAGGTGGCGGAAGTAGTGGAGGAGGGCAGAGTTTAAGATTGCACCATCCAGAAATTGTCAACCTTCCCAATTTAGTGAGAGCAGAGCATCTTAACCATTACTACAAGGCACATCATTTTAACAATAATGTCATGGCAATGGGAATTGGCACAGGGACTGGTGTCGGAGTTTCTGGGCCTGGGGGAATTCTCAACAACAATAACAATCCTCCGTCTCTTTCCTTGCCTTCTCAGACCCCAATTTCCTGTACACAAGTTCCAATCTCCTCAGCTAATTTGCAGACCACATCTGGGAGCAACGCTAACCCTAATTCCAACACCATGTCATCTCCCCTCCCTCTGCCCCTCCCCCTTCCACCTTTGAGTTTACATGCATCTCTAAAGGGTTTAATGGGTCAGAGCCAAAACCCGCAAATTGAACCACTTCTGTTTAAGAATAGCTCCAAGGAAAATGTACAAGAGACTCAAATATGAGTAGTATGTGTAGAAAGTGAGAAAGGATTTTGAGGGCTGTGTTTGTTTTAAACCCAAGGTTGCATTCTGAGGAACAGAAAGCACACACAAATGATTAGGCAACATTGTCCATTACAATTAATTACATGATACTAAGAATAGTTATCGCGGGGGAAAAAAAACTACAAAAGGGAGTGAACAAAGGATGCAGACATTAAGTGGACAGTTCCATACTCATTAAACTGTACCAAGCCAAGAATTATCACAGATACACTTAATATACTAAGTGTTTCGGTTTTAATTAATGGTAATGGAAGTGAAGTATGTAGTGGGAACTGCTACAGCAAAATCTGTGCCAAAGCAAAACCTTCCTCTCATCAATTTTTGTATGGATATCCAAACATACAGATTATAGATATTGATATTAAGTTTACTCCACTGTGTTTTTGCCACAGTTAAGATGTGCAGAGTACACAACAATAGTATCATTACAGTATTTATTTTCTTAACTGACGCAGGAGAAAATAAGAATTTACGGAGCAATTGAAGGTTACCTTTCTCACATGCATAACAGCAGGCCCTGTCCTGGGATTCACACAGTGTAGGTTTTTGGGGTTACATTTGTTGTAGGATCCCAGCATCTTGAAGGCTATACAAACTGCGGGCCAGCATCATTAAGAGCCATGGTTTGGTACTGCCATACAGTGCAGGTATTGTATAATCTAGAAATCTTATTGTACAGTGCAAATAAAAACTGTGCATTGAGACTATAGATATCTTTCATATTTTCCAAGGGAAGATTTGCTTTGAGTGTTTCCCTTTTTTCATGAAGTACAGATGGAAAAAAGAAAAACAGGAGAAGATCTTATGAAAATACATAAGATGTATAATATATTTTATTTGTAGGAAGAATTTGATAATACAGTGCAATCCCTGAAGGATGTTAGATACACTATGTTTAGTTAATATTATTATGGCTATGATGGACAGAAACAGAATCTTGACAATTTTCTCTTTATTGTTATTGTTGGGACAACAAATGAGAGATGGGGAAGTTGACTGGACCATGGAGTGCAATGGAATCATTTATAAGAAAAAGAAAAAAATATTCAAGCTACATTGACTTTAATACAGGGCATTTGTTAACAGTGGTCAGGCATTACGCAGTTCCCTAACATACCGGTCAACAGTATTTATATTTGGAGTCGTTGCAATGAGTTGGCAGTATGACTATACAACGTGGTTGTTCTCTTCTGAATTCTACAACTGCTTAATCAGTTTGAAAGTAGCCATCTACATATATACAATTTTTGCATTTGTAATAATAATAATAATAATAATAATAATGTCATCATCATGATCATCATCATCATCGGCAATGCTTTTTATTATTCTAAGTCTTTGTGAGATACTAATTCGTTTTACATGCCACTCCCTTGAGCTTGTATATGCATGCCATTACAAGCTATTCATTGCGTACCTGCTGGAGCTCATACACTACAATGTGTTGAAGTAATTACACTTGCATTCTCAAGGATTTTGTGCCAAATAACTAAACACAGTAATTCTGTGAGAATTGCAGATAAACTTACATGAAATGCAGTAAGTATATTTAAATCATCCTATGCATCAGTAGCTTGATAGTAACTACTTTACATGCTGCTTTCATGTCACCAGTATCCATTGGAGGGTCCCTGGGTTTTGTTTTTTTTTCTATAAAACATTCTGTGTTATCCATCCAACTAACATTTCATATATATTTTTAAAAGCAAAAAATTATATTTGTACTTTAAATGAATGGTCTGTACATTTTCTCAGATCATAGAAGTTTGATGTTAGGTTAACGTTTGCATTTTATTTCAAACAATGATGCAAATTAAGATTTTTTTTGCTTTATGTACTTATATTGTGCAATATGCTGGTGTATTGTCTATGTTGCAATTATGATTGTATCTTAATATGCTTGGCTTTGGTTATGTATAATATCCACAGCAGTTCTGTGCATTATGTTTCCATCTGATATTCACTTTGACCTACTCTAGCCGGTTATAAGGGCTACCTCTCTCAGCACCCATTCTTTCAGGTTTGTTTGATTAATATATCTGCTAATTAGCTAACCATTATCAAATTCAGGAGATATTCTTCATTTTATGAAAATCTGCTTTTGTATTTATGGAACTAGCAACTAATAGAAATTTGTGAAATCATCCAAATTCTCTATTGATTCTTTAGTATTTTGCTTCTGTCTGCAAGAAATAACAAAGAACAGTGCATAACTGCATAAACATACAGTAGGCCTATTTTCCCCCTTACTGCCTTTCGTGGAGCTTTTTTAGTAGCTGGAACTCTTATATGCCATCACTGACATCATAGATCCACCCATTACACATTCAGATTGAAAATGGTCTCCATTATTATTATTATTATTATTATTATTATTATTATTATTATTATTATTATATAAAATACAAGAGTTGTACTATCTTTTTTCAAATGCCCTAAACTAACTTTTGTAGTTGAATAAGATGGAAATGTGTGTTTAAATGAATATTAAGACGAAGCATAGCAAAAATGGCAAAACAACTGATGTGTCATATGTGTCAACAACAGAAAAGTGTAAAAAAAAAACAAGATTGACAGAAGCTACAATGAAAGCAAGAAGAATCATCAAATGGAGAAAAATGTCCTTGTATCGACAGGAAGGAAATGGAGCGTGCTATCGAAACGGACACCCCCTCCTCGTGCATCTCTCCCCCGTTTTGTATGACACAGAACTCAGCCTGTCAAGACACTTTTCTTGCTTGTTTAAAACAAAATAAACTTGATGGAACAATGGTGGATTACAGTGGATTATGATGAAACTTTAATGCCACGGTAGTATGAAAAACACCATGAACGGATAAAGGGGGACAACTTTTTCACATTTTAAAAGGTAAGCGAATCCATTTAATAGAAGAGACAGAGACTGGATTAAAATGCTGTTTGTTGAGTTTTTTTAATGAAAAAGGACAAATAAATGAAAAATCTAGAAAGTTATAGATAAAATAAGTGTTTCTTTGTGTTTATTCAGTTTTATTTTTTCATTTTTTAAAATCAAGTGTTGTTATCTCAATTGTAATATTGTTAATGTTATTATAATTATGGTTATTGTTACAAAAATGTTCTGTTAGCAGAAGTCACGTCAAAATTAAAAACTTGGCACATAAAATGGTGAGCGTACTCTACAACAAGTGGCAATTAGAATTTTTTTTTTCTTTTTGTGAATTAATGTTGAGCTTGACACTGTGTACTTTGTGTGTGTGCGGGTATGCGTGTGCGTCCAATGACCAAACACAATCCTGAGTAGATCATGACATTCAATCAAGCTGTAATTCTCTTCCACTTCCAGCCGTCACTTTTCTTGATGTTACAGCTCTGTTCCTTAAATGGCACCACAATGTCAACATCATTGCTCTGTTTCCATGGAAATATCTTGTCCAAATATTTCAACATCTAGCACTGAATAATCCAGTGTCAACCGATCAAAATCCAGTCTAGTGCCCTCCAGCAGCCCAATCAATTAATGTCAATATAAATATACAAAATAAAATGACAAAGGAACCTTGGTCTAAGTCAAACATCTGTTCTGGCTTTATTCTGTCTGTTTTAAATAGGTCTAATGCATAATGAACAATTAATTGTATTATTCAGATTGATTGTTTTATGTGAGGGGTTGAGGAAAGTGACAGGCAACAATCAAAAGAATCAAATAATCAGATATAATTTGGTGAACTTCTTGCTCAACAACCTAAAGAACTCAACTATTTATTGTCGCCACTATCATTTAAATTGTTTACAAATGTACTGATAGCTAAATCCAACCAATTGTACTGTACTGTGAAAAATTATCCATACTCATTAATTAAATCCACCATGGAATAGAGTTCAGTCATGCAGAAATTAAGAAATTAATATCTTTATGGCTGTTTATTAGGGCTCATGTTAAAATAAAACTAAGGAAATAATTTTCAGTTTGACCTGTCAGGCATGCAAGCTCATTTGGCATCAAGGCATTTTTTTTATTATACAACATGTGCCTCAACTTAAACATGCTTTTTTGGGGTATTTCTATATTGCCTTTTTTCATTTAATAGAAAAAATCAGTTATTAGAAATAAATTTCATTACTAGTGTAATTAGAATTTACATCAGTGATAAACACTAGCAGTTTTGTTTAAAATGATTTTAGTAAGTTTGGAAAAATGAATTTTTAAATATAAAGTTGTCATATTGTAATGACTGGATGACAATACAAGTGCAGGAGCAACAGTCTTACTGTAGGTCCGGAATCTTACAAACGAAGGCAAATGAATCCAGACCATTATCCAAACCCGCAATCCAAGCACAGCCATAAAGTCACAAAATAGATGTGGTTCCAAATCATAAGATGAACAGCAAGAACATCAGGAGAGCAAGAGGTAGTCAAACTCTAGATCATTAAGCAAGTACTCAAAGGCAGGACACGCAACACTTTGCGAAGAGTTGAACTTGGCCCTCTTAATCCATGGCTATTAACCAGGTTGATGAGCTTCAGGTGTGCCTGGTATTCGAATGAGGCAGAGCTGCAGTTGACTAGGCGACGCCAAATAGACATTCTGCTGGGTGCGTGCATGTTACAGTGCCTTTTGCCAATAGCTGCCAATGCACTGTGGCACGCTACTAAATGTTACAGTGATTTTAAAAATCCACATATCTTTGATCAGATGAGCAATAAAACAAAAAGACAATGGGCTCCTCTAAATTGACTGAGTCACCCCGGGCAGAATACCTCACTTAAAGTAAAATTAGAATTAGAATAAAATCGCATAAATCTGATTTGATTATCAGTCGAGAGTGATTTAAGCGCATAACTGATGTTCTCTTGGTCTGCTGCTTCCTCCTGAATCCATGAGCATTGAGGCATAACCTCCTTTGCTCAGTGTTTTTTTAACTTAGCTTGTTGTGGTTAAAATCCTTGCAAATAATAAATTATCAATAGTAAATTATACTGTAATCTTCTACAGGTAAATAACTGAATCTATGATATATCTGCAAATCAGTTAGAAGAAGAAATGGGTAAATGCATAGCATATTAACCAAAGAGATATTATTAGAATGATGAACAAATCACCTTTTCCCCACTGTTTGCCATTATGCAATGAACCCAAGTTCAAATGTTATAAATAACTGCATATGCATGAGTTAAGAACATTGGTTGTGGTCATTTATGTCTTACACAGGTCTGAGAAATTATGCTGCAAGAAGGAGAAAATTATATACAACACGATTTAATTATCTATCTCATTGTTTTTGTTTTTCCATATTCTAGAAATGATCAAATATATATAAAAATTTTGAGTTCTTGGTATAATCATTAGCATCTTGCACTGTTGCAAAAATCCTCCAAACTGGTTTTACATGGAATATAGTTTTTTGCATGTGACATCAACTATTAGGAATAATGGATTATATTAAGAATATTCAGCCAAACATAATACTTAAGAATGAACAATTATAGAAAACTATGCAGTTCTTGTTTCAACACTGAATGTATATTTATAAAAAAAAAATCCCTCTTTGCTCCAATGATGGCACAGAATTTATAAATCTGAAGAAAATCAATCTACCATTAGAGTAATTACCTGTATGAGGTTGAACTGGCTAATAAATGCAATAAAATCTGAATGTGTGAGTCAAACTGCATTATAACTTCATTAATTAAAAAAATACACTGCCAGCATGGCAAAACAGGAATAAGATATATAAGCCCATGTTTTATCCTGAAATATAATGATGTGTTTCAGCAATTTTACATTTGCTGCATTGTATAAGATGTGGGGTGACCATAGATATATGATACTCTCTGTCCCTTAAGTGCTCCATTCCTTGAGACTCCTCAGCCTCTTTCATGTACCGCTCTTCACTTAAAGTCACGCTTCTCTTGCCATTAGCACCCCGTTCACCTAGTTAACAGAGGGCACAATAGCGCTGTCTGTTCAGACTCTAACGGGGTGCATGCTCCATTTGACGCCTGCTTTGTGGCCTCTGCCAAGACGAGAATGGCCCCTGCACAGAGTATCTCACAGTCTGCAAACGTTACATAGTAGGACCTAAGATGAGTATCCGGGAAGCTTAATCAGCCTCCCGTGCATGTAACACTTCTGTGACCAGGCACAGCCCACTGCCTGTGGAATTTACTTGCATTCTTTTCTGGGCATTTTAAAATTAATTGCTAATAGTAAATTTTGGCTCCTAATCTTTGTTCATGTTTTTGCCCCTCCTCTGTATTTAGTAATGTACATATGCGTATATGCGTACATATACGTATATTATTTTAATGGAATTAATTAATAAGTAACTGAGTTGCAGAGAGGAACAAAGAGGTAGAAAGAAGATAAAATAATTCTTTTATTCATTTCATACTAAAGAGAAACATTTTGATTTATATTTTTCGAACAAAGACTATATTTGTATTTTAAAGTAGCCCAATATGTATGGAGTATAAGCATAAATCATCTACCTAGAGAGAAATGTAAGTATATTGTCATATAGTACTTTCGTTGAGTTTTAACCAATATAAGATGTATTTACATTTCTCTACATATATATGAATGTATTGTTCCTGTATCTATTCAGCTCATTTCCATTGCCTTCATTCTAAAATGTATTCCAGTATTAGGTATATAATCTATGTATTTCTCTCCCGGTTTAATTTTGAAGACAGATAACAGTGGAACAAACTTGTTGTCCTTCAGAGTTTCATGTGCTGTTGTTCTTGGTCGTTAGCATCCACCTAATTGCATGATGATCCCAGGATCATTACCTCCATCTGCTGCTTTAAGGTATTTGTTTGCAAAGATTTAAAGAACTGTTGTTATTGTAACTGGGTTTCAAATGGTTAAATGACAAATGTTAATATGCATATATATGTATATGCACATATATATTTGTATAAATCACAAGCTGAAAGATATGTGCCAATTTTTTGATAACCAAATTTGTTCTGATAATGAGCTGTCTGGAATAATAAAAACATTCAAAAAGGTGTCAGTTTCTACATAACAGTCCTGTGTTTTCCTAAATATAAAAACGGTGTAAGCATATGTCTACTGGAAGAAGCACTAATCCCAAAACCAGCCTGCTGGGTCTTAAATAACCCAATCATCCTAATAATTCTGCACCTACAGTATAATATGCAGCCAGAAACGGTGGTGGTGGGAGAATGAATTTGTTTAATTAATCTTGTGCCAGGCTTTTCTCAGAGTACTGTGACAGCCCTAGAAATTGTTAACATGAAGACTTTGAGAGAAGAGAAAGTATGCTGACCATTATTTATATAGAATTTGTATACACAGGCAACATGAATTTCGTTTTGCTCGATAGGGTGAATGTTTTGCCTGTGGTCGAAATTTCACCATACAAAGTGAGTGTGGGTTATCCCCCAGTTGCAAACGTGTAACAATATCTCTTCCTCCTATTACTACTAACTGTGTATGCTTGTAATCGTATTTGTATATGCGTTTCAGAGCCACACAGTGAATTAAAACTAATAATTTATGCTATGCAACCAATACTGTGTGGCACTGTGCAATGAAAAAATATCTATCTATCTATCTATCTATCTATCTATCTATCTATCTATCTATTCCGACACGAATGGTGGGATGGATTGGGAAGAAAAAGAAGAC
>JAAGVU020010140.1:14798-31526 GCA_011763525.2 Mormyrus iriodes
TATCTATCTATCTATCTATCTATCTATCTATCTATTCCGACACGAATGGTGGGATGGATTGGGAAGAAAAAGAAGACAGTAAGAGATCTGTCATCCTATTTCACTGTGCAGTACTTTGTCATGTTTCACTGTAGTTACACTGTAATTATGCTGTTGTCACTAATCAGTGACTCTAGTCAGTCCCTTATCCATCTTTCTGTATCATTTAATGTTTATGTGCAGTGATGTCACCATTCATGCCTCCCTGCTCAGCAGCGATTCAGTCATTAAGAACAACTGTAGACCTGGGGGTTAATCAGTCATCCCATAATAACGCTCTTAGACTTCACTCACTCTGTCCTACCTTCTCCTCTGTTCTTACACTCCATTTACACCTCCTTTCTCACCTCTGTCCCCATATTTCTCTCAGTCCTGAAGAGAAGCATTTGTTTTCCTTTGGAGGAAAAGGCCAAGTGACATTATGAGATGAGTTATTGATCTCAAAACTGAGAGAATGGGGGATTGTGATGACCTGCATATTCCTAAACACACAGCATTGGCCAATTTATTAATATGTTTGCTTGAAAGGATCACAATTGTCCATACTTTTAACCAACAAGTTACAGCAATAAGTATTGCAATCAAGAAGGTTTGATGTCTTCTGTCTTTTGCTGTTATTGATGGCTCAGATGCTTAAGTGTTCACCCGTCTGCAAATATTATGATCAGTGTGGGTTTCAAAGCAATCAGAAAAAAAATGTTTATCCTTCATTTTTTGTCCTCATAAATGTTGATTTTGTAAAAATATAACTTTTGGAAAATACACTTTGGGATGTGTCTTTGGGGTTTGTACAAAGCTAGATTGTTTAATTCCTCATTACAAGATTTTAGCAAAGGGTGCCTACATGATTGCAACATCCCTTCATTTATAACAATTAGCAGCCATTAATTCAAATGAATTTTTTACCAAGGCAATTCAGGTCAAATCCTTGCCCAAGAACTTTTGAAAGATAACTAGGAATTTCCTAGGACCTTTGTAATTTGTGGCTGTAAACCCAGTTTAACATAAATCATGATCCTCAGACTGTAATATCTCACGTTCTGAGTTTGATGTACCACATTATTCCAAAGTCAACATTCAAGGCTATATAGCTAGATGAATATACCATGTGAAATATACACACAATTTCATTGGATGGGGCACAATTAATAAAGGCTACATATGCTATAGGTGAATTCATTACTGCACATGGAAAACACAAATGCAGGTAGCCAAGACGATATCAAAATGTGTCATGATTGAAATGAAATTACAACTAAAACTGCTGTTATCCACTAGGTGGTGATGTGAGCTCTGAAAAAATGCTTAAACATTGCAAAATGTTTCATTGCTCTACTAAAAAATAAGAAAAAAAAAGAAAATAGAAAATCTAATTAGCTGTGCAAACTCAAATGTAACCTCACTAAAAATGTAAGTTCAAGAATAAATGTCTGCTACTGAAAGATCAAACAGCAGTGAGTAAAATAGTCCAGCAACAGCCTAAATAAACAATTGATGATGCTTGGTGAAGTGACATTAGCATTGTTCACACATCCCTTTGCTTCCTCCCCCACCCCCTTTCGTTTGTGCCCTGCTTCTTGCTGAAGCATTGCCATGGCGACTGAGAAATGTGGGAATACCTCTGTCCTTCAGAAAGCGAGAGAAGGAGGCAACTAATGGTGATAATTAAAATACACAGGCCGACTTACTGACTCAAAAAAGCACTATGACATTTCAGCTGTGGCCTTGCATCGAAGGAAAGTATTTATACATCGACTATGCAGACAAAGAATGTTATCACTCACACCAAGATGAGAAGAGGTCTGAATTGCCAATCAGAATAGTTATATATGTATGAATTCTAGTAATTGGTTTATTAGTCTATCAATGTGTTTTCAGAATTTCCAATCTGTAGACAGACTGCAGTCACCATGACAACCTGCAGCTTAAAATAGCCCTCACTCTTCTTGCCTCTCTCCTTCCTTTGCCCAATATTTTCACTCAATCCCCTTATCACCTACACCCAAAACTAGCGCAGTGGATGTGTCCTGTTATGTTCAATTACTCTGTGTTTCCACAAGTACTCTCTACCCTGTTCCTCCGTGTAAAAATTATGTTCAAATATATTTCATTGGTTGCTTGTGTTTCCATGGAAACCATCTTGAAACCATGGCAACTGTTTGAACTGAGCCAAACGTTTTCTCTAAACTGCTGCATTCATCCTCTCTCCCCCCTCGTTTTTTCTCATTGCAGTGTTAGTGTAAGACTATGGACTGTCTGCGGCTGTGTCCACGTTTCTGCCGATTGAAAAGAGTTTCCCCTTCTAGAATGAAGCATTTGGAAAATATAGTGATATCTTCATCTGTTCATTTGTTGATACTAGTGCCAGAGATGTGACTGTGCTTTCTGCTATTGTATCACCATTGTTTCTCTATTGCCTGTAACGGTATTGAAATGCAACTGCAATCTGTAATCCTTTGACAAAAATTGCACTATGCATGCATAAGAATCGCACCAACTCAGCGAAGAAAAAAATAAAGAGAAAATAAGGGCTTGTAAGCTGGCAGAAAAGAGAAATTAAAAAAACAAGGGAAGTTGTTAAATTAACAATTAATGTAGTAGAGTGCCTTGTTAAATAAGGTAGAGAATTTCATTGTCTGCAGTTTGAAAAGTACCCTTGTTTTTCACAGGTGATCAATTTACCTAACAGTGAGGCATATTTATAATATAAGATGCTTCACTTTAGCTAACCTACAGCGTCAGGACGCTGAAAGTTGAACCTGCATCCTTTTAGCATATATTGTTTCTGAATTACTAAACATTTTGTATCTATTGAACGGGAAATCATGTTATTAGTATCCATTTACACCTTTTCGAAACAGGCTCACAATGGTATATCTGCAAAAGTGTGAATATCGGCAAGCAACTAACTTTATTTTTGCATTAAAGAAATCCAAGTCATTTCACAGATGATTTTTTGCCCTGTTAAGTGGAAAGTGTGGCATGCTAATGTCTAGCCTCAGGTTAGAGGGCAAATTCTTTCCATGGTCAAACACTTGGTACTAGCTAACTTTTTTGAAAACTACTATGTAACATGGAGATATAAAAAACAATTGTCTGAAAATGCCCAATCCTCACCTACCCAGAGTCCACACAGGGTTAGGTGTGTGACACATACAAAACAAGCAAAGGTCAAGCACAATCTGAAGTTTATTTTAAACGTGATGTCACCCAAATACAGTATTGTAACTCATACTTGTTTTGTGTTTTTCTTTTTCCTTCAAGTGTCGCATATTCATTACACAGGTTTCCTCAAAGTCTACTGGTACAAACAACATTCTACCTGTATTTAAACAGGCGCTATAATTGGCAGAGAAGGTAATAAACCTTTGTGACACGTGAGTGATGAAAGGTGGCGTCTTCAGGTAAATGCGATATAAGGCAGTGTCTGCAGTACAGGATTTAGCACCGGGTGTCACGGAAAAAAGAGACTGCAGAGGCGCATTTGTGGTACACAAAGTGTTTAAAGGTAAATGCGCTTAAAGGGACGGGATAAGGGAGATACAGCAGAAGGACTCATCAGTTCAGTAGAAAAGTTAAAAAACCAAACTGAGTAAAAAAGGTTAGACGTTATTCAGATCAGCAAAGATAATTCCTTAATTTTGGTCAGAAAACAAAGGTAGATGATAATTCAAGTCATAAATGTATTTGTAAATACAATAAAGTTCAATGGTATACCTGCATATCATCTGAATGATAACTAAAATAATGACCAGTTATTGTAGGTGAGATTGAATAATGGGGTGATTTTCAAGACAATGGATTCCTCAATGCATTTATTTGGTTACAAAGGAAATACATTGATCAGTTATTGTAATTGTTTCCTATGCCATGCTGACACAGACAGAAAGCAGGTCGGAATGCGGAGCTGTCTCACGTGTCTGGGATGTATCTTCATCCTCTCCTGGGCTTTCTCGGAATCTCGTCTCTTAAAGTTTGTGGTGGTTGTAAGTTTGCAAACAGTCTCTGTTGGCACACTGGTTTCTGACACACGGCATGTAGTATTAATGTGCGACTTTTTCCAGGTGTTTCGCCACGGGGATCGCTCTCCCATTGAGTCGTTTCCTAGCGATCCTCACAAAGAGGAGATATGGGCACAAGGATTCGGGCAGCTGACAGAGGTACAGCCTGGGGCACTGACTCTGACTGAAGCACTATGCGGGAAGTAATCAGTGTAAAATCTAGGCATCATTTCATCTAAAATCTGTACATTCACTCTCCGTAGAACTCACATTTCTATTATGGTATGTTGTTGTGCGACTGTTTGCTCAACAAAATGTATTATATTGTAGTACTTGGAAAAATAATAGACTTTTCAGTGAGTGCATTAAAAAAAAGAAAGGAAGGCAGGCTGAGCTGGCAAATAATCGCATATTTACATTGAGTAACTGCTGTGAATTTGTAAAGCAGCCAGGAGGCTTTTTATACCTCTCCTAAAATGAGAAAGGAATAATAGAATCATGCTTTACCCTATATTTTAAATGGCTTTTAAAATAGAAAATAAAGAAATAGAACTTATTTCCAAAGATACAGAGCTATTTTTATCTGCAAACTTTACAGATTAGAAAGACTAGTTTTCCTAAGAGCATCCAGACAAATTAGGTTTTTCACATAATCATTTGAACCACCAGCCCACCTTAAAAAAAGAATCTTTTCTCTGTTATTTTTTTGTTAAGGCTTGTTATTGCCCATGACGCCATACAATGACATGATGCATTTCTATTTCCAGTTAGGCATGAGGCAGCAGTATGAATTAGGGTGGTTTTTAAGGAAGCGCTACACCGGCTTCCTTGGCGACGACTATGACGCCCGAGAGGTGAGTGTGCGCACCCCTGTATGTGAGAATACACAAGCGTGCCTGTCACACACAGCTCACAGGTGTGCTTGTGAGTGATGGTGGCCTGTAGCGGGCATTTTATGTGATGTATGATGACACTTTGGCTTTCCTCACTGTGTTCCACAAGGTGTCTATTCCATAATTACACAGATCAGATTCGCCACACTGTTTCTGACCTCTCTGTTCGCTCTCTGTGAAGCAACGTGTAATTACCGCTGTAATTATAATTCTCTCCATCCCACTGTTGCTGACACTCTGTCTCTTTCTTTAACTCCGTATCTGTCTCTTTCTGCAGTTTCTCCTCCTCTCTCCTTGTCTCCCTCCTCCCTTCCTCTGCTTTTTTTTTATTGTGTCATCTAAACATTCTCTGTCCTCCACTTATTGTTTGCTTTTTTACTACCCCATTCTCTATTTCGACTGTAAGAATAGATAAATAAAATCTGCCAAACAGTCTGCATGTTGGCGTCTCCGCGTGAGTGATGTCTGTCAGAATTCCTGTTGATGTCAGAGGGTTGCAAATGATCCAGCAGAAGTTCTGATTCTGCTTTGAGCCTGGCTGGCAGGTGACACTAACCCTCCTCCTCTTAGGTGTATGTGCGAAGTACTGACTACGACCGTACTTTGATGAGTGCCCAAGCTAACCTGGCCGGGCTCTTCGCCCCAAATCGGCAGCCCCCTCCCATCAGCCCACAGCTACTTTGGCGCCCCATCCCTGTGCACACCGTTCCCAAGTCCCAGGACATGGTGAGAGGCATCGGAACTCTAATTGGGATTGTCGCTTCCATGCATCTTCTCAGACTGTCCCACAAACTATAGCAGGCTGATAATTATGTAATTTCTGGCAAAACTAGCTGTGTTGGTGCCAGTGGAGAACTTTGGGTGGCTTTTATAAGACAGCTGAGTGTGTGATGTCAGGTGCGACATGCTGGAATGTAAGGAACCTCCCACTTTTGTCCCCATGGGAATATTTAATTATTTTAAGGAGTAATATTTATACACAAACCTGGAATTCGTTTTTTTTTGCTTAAGGCCTTTGCATTCCCACAACGCTTGAAAATCAGTTGCATTTCATCAAATTTTTCCAGTTCATCTGTCAGTAGTAACATTACCTTTATCTTGAGTGGTCATACACTCATTACGATTGTATCACATTCATTGCAGTTGTCACATGGGCACAGAAAGTCAGCATGTGCTCACCATTCCAGCCTCACCCTCCTCATATGGCTCAAGCAAACAGTGGTGCACAATGTAATAAGCATTTTCATGGAATCTTCTCCTGCAAAACACATTTGCTAAATTTGTGGTATAAATTTGTGGCCTAGATAAATATACTAATATAGTCAGTGCCCAGGTTATGAACGAGATCCGTTCCCTAAGTCTGTCTTTAAATCGAATTTGTAAGTAAGTCAGAAAAATAATAACACTGTACATAATAATAATAATTATACAGTAATAATACAAGTAACTATGTATGGTCCTGTACTGTACGTCATGCCGACGAACTGCTGAAGCCACACAATGTTTTCATGAGCATCACAAAGAAGAGTGTGACTTTGTTATTATGAACCATTGTATATAACCTGGATTTTTAAAGTAATAGGCTTTATGGTTGTCCATTCATAAGTACTTCTTGTCTGTAAGTCAGATGTTTTGGGGACTGCCTGTATGTCTACTTAAAATTGTTTGAATTATTAGATTATTTTAAGGATGTCTTCCATTTTTTGTAAACCTCTATGGTAGGGTATTAATGCTGGTGCAGGCTTGATTTTTAATGAGTGCAAATATTCATTCGGAAGTTAAAAGTTCATAAAGATTGGTGAATACTCTTTTATTACAGCTGAATATAACAAACAGGCAGACTTTCATTGTGTCACGTTAACCTAAGTATGTTTTACAGTTGTGTTGAAATAAACTATATTTAGCCATTTGACAGAACCTGGACAGAAACTGTGTAATATTTATAAAAGAAATCTTATTTATCCTGTCGCTCTACAGAATCCTTTTAGCAATCATTTCAAGTACAATTAACTGATATGGCATTAACATGCAGTCTGCTTATCTCTCAGCTGTTAAAAGCACCTGGCAAACAGTGTCCCAGATTCAGAGAGCTGATGGCTGAAACATTTTCCAGAGAAGAGTATCAGAGAGCACTGAAGACTTATAAGGTCGGCAAAGAAACCTACTAACATTATTCCTGTTCCTTTGAGTCTGACACTTGACCTAACGCTCCCTTTCTTTTCCTTCACCTCTGTGTCAGACTTTGTTGTGATGTTGTTTATTTCTTTACTGGTTTGTCTGTCATTCTGCCCTACATCTTCAGCTGCTATCATTGACTTTTTTGCCCAAACTTATTTTAAATTCTCACCTTCTTTTATATTTAAAATTAAACAAGAGATTAAATTTAAAAAGTCATAACTGAAAAACTTTAATCAAACACTACCATGAGTCTCATTAAACAAGTAAATGGATTCGTGAGAGCCCCGTACCGAAAGCGGAAAGATTCGGAAAGTCATTGCCCTCTTGTGGCAGATCTGAAAAATTGCAGTTCTAATACCTCGGTGTCATTTTTGAACTCTCTGGGGTGCTGGTCATTATTGTCCGTTCCTTCATTTTTTATGCTGCAATAAGTTAGACTAGGTTTGAAATTAGTTAAAAATTGCCCAGCATTCATTTAACTTACATCCTGCAGTGTAATCGTTCTGTTCAACAAGTTTCTTAGAGTGAAAACAACGGAAACTGGGTGAAACCGGAAAAGCTTACGGTAGTTCATTTGTATTGCTTCAGAGTGACGTACACGAACTTGTACAATTAGAAAGTGTGACGCTGGAACCCGTTTAATATGCATTGGGTGAAAGGCTCACCGAGGTTGCTGAATATTAAGTAGCTATTTATATAATGCAGCTAACATCTGCATTATCTTCCCTGTATAATTTCAGTGTAATGAGTGATATTTTCTCAAGGCTCTTCTTATTTTTGCCTCTCTTTTGTATAAATGTATTTTCTAACAGGACTTCATCCAAGAAATTTCAAATCACACTGGCTATCCAATAGACAGGCTGGTGATGCGGAAAATCTGGAGGGTGTATGACACACTTAACTGTCAGGTAATTATTTTTACATGGGAGGGGCATACAAATTGTTAAATTAAATTCTAATTTAAAAAGTAATCATTTAAAATGTAATTGATAATTGATTTCATTGACTAATACATAATGCTCATTAAATTAACTGCACATCAACCTAATAAATTAAATAACAAAAATGTTATAATGACTTATAATGCATTAGCATCAGATGTGTTAATTATGCTTTAATGTTCCTCAGCAACATTACTACTTAAAGTGTTACTCCAAAATCCCAATGGCGATGTTGTAATTAAGTAATTAATTGATTTATTATTATTATTATTATTATTGTTGTTGTTGTTGTTGTTGATGTTATTGTCATTATTATAGAGAATTCATAACCTCACCCTGCCCAGCTGGGCAACCCAGCACGTGTTTAATACTTTGGAGGAAATCGCTTCGTTTGAGGTCATGTACAGTGCTTTCACCTACAAGCGGAAAGACAAGGCCAGACTGGCAGGGGGTGAGTGTTGCTAGTTACTGTGAACGGCTCCTTTCTTTCCGTCTTTCTGTTATTGCTGCAGATGTTGATTTTGTTCTGACACACAGTCACTGACAGGCACTGCTGTGTGGTTTATGCCTTCTAATTACACTCATTTCAGCGCAAATCCTCTATGCTCAACCATGTTTGTAAATAGAACGTACCACCAAAAATAGCTAAAACATCAGCAGTGCAGAAAATGCCATGCACTCATTGGTGAATTGGTCGATTGTGAATTATAAACCTTTTGGTGATGATCCTAAAAAATAACTTAAGCAATGACCATGTTATTCAAACAAAATAAATGAAATGCATTAAACGTCTGGAAGCTATAAGGTGCATTGCAGTTACAAGTTCTTTCTGACAAGTAGGAGTTCGTTTTTAGGGACTGTGACACATCACTGAGGAGTCCAGCAAGGGAGGGGGGGAGTAAGGGATTTAATAAACCTGGGCTCCAATGGGGTAGATGAAGTTTTAGATGTTACCCTGGGTCCACAATTAAACGAACGGGGTAATTTAAAAAGCCTTATATATTAACGTTACAGCTTGCATTTTATTTGCTTAGTAGCAACCCTTAAGTAAAGGCAGTTTTTGGGCTCACACTTTTGTAACAAATTCAGTTTGCAAATCCAAGACGCAGGGGAGTCTTCTGTTTGTCGCTATTTTGGGTTAGTTGGAGCCTGCTCTTGAAAATGTATAAACAAGTTTTATATCTGACCCGGCACTTTTTCAGACTGAAGCCCAAGCCTTCACATGAAGGTTGCTAAATCACACCATTTATTGGCAATCAAACATATATAAAGTATGCTGTTTGTCCTCTGGCACAAGTAGGCGAATATTGGTGTAAGGTAAGAGCTACACAGACACCTCTTGTGTGTGAATCAAGAGAGCAGCTTCTTGGAATCAGCTGCGTGCAAGTCTTTAAGCAAGTAAAAATGAGGCTGAACGGCAGCTTGTGTTAGCTTACAAATAAGTGTACAAATTTTACTTAAAATAGTTTTTTTAAAACGTATTTTCAAGCTTCATGTATGAAAATAGATTTTTAAACAAAATGTTAAATTCAGGGTTTATTGTTTAATTAGTACGAGTAGTAGTAGTTTAATTGGTAAGTACGAGAAATTAGTAAAAACTACAAATTACTGTTTTTTAATTATTATGTTTTATTTCTCACTACCTGTATTTCGGGTTTCCTGACAAAAACATTTGGTTTCAAATCATCAAAACTTACAAGGCATCTTTAGAAAATTAATTGAATTTAAACTGTGTGGCTCATTTAATGAACAGTTCGATGTTATGTAATTAAGAATTCATTTGGAATAGAAAATAGTGTACACAGGAGTTCACAGGGATTACAGCCAGGGAATATACTGTCTCATTCCACATTCTGAGTTGGGTATTTTATAGCAATGTACTGAAAGGTTATGCAACAATTAAACGCACTTAATAAGCACCTAATATCCACAGAGAAGGAAAAATAAACTTTTTGTTCACTTTCTGTATATAAATTAAATCTTTTGGCTCCCTTTCCTCATAAGAAATCAGAGTTTAAAGGCAGCAATGTGTTGTCATGAAAGATTCTGCTAAATTCTAAATTTATATGTATATTATTCTAAAATATTATCTCTCGTTTTACTTGTAATTTCCAGTCTTTGGTTTTGAAAGGTCAAAGGTGCAAGTTTGTGTTTCTTAATTCAATTAAAATGTTAAAGTGCTCATTGGAATAGAAGTTTTACATTCAGGAGCAGAAGGGTAGGGTTTAAGGTAGATTTCATTCTTGTTTTAGCAATTTTCTGATGCGAAGATTCTGATTTGAGGCATTAGACAATTTTTATCACTCTTTTGAGAAGTAATACATTTTAGTAAGGTTGACATACATACAGCAAGATACAGTCAGCAGCACATAAAAATATAATGTTTATATATGGTTACAATGAAACTTATTAATTGTCATTGTTGACACATTAATGCACAACCACAAAATGTGTCCTCTGCATTTAACCCATATGGGGGATAGAGGTGGACAGCTGTTATTTAGCACCCAGGGAGCAGTGCCTTGGTCTGGCTATCTCAGGGGTACCTTGCATTGGGTGAACATAATCCTCCAGGATGTGACGGTTGCTAGGGACTTGACCCAGCAACCTTCCATTCACATGTATACTTCCCTAACCATTAGGCCACCAAAGGAAGAGTACTACAAAGCTTCTTATAATATTTCATGATATTCATTTGATAAAAAAATATATCACTGCCTAGACGAAAGTTTGTTAGATTTGTGATGAATACAGAATGATTAACATCCTGAATTAAGAAACAGGGCACAGGGTTTGAGTGTTACAGTGTTTCTGGAGATGCAGTCATCACCTTCTCGTAACAGTGCAGCTTGCTCTTGTGAACTCCATTGTGACTACATGTCCATGGGAAGTAGTAACAATGCTCATACTTGATTCCCTTCTAAGCCCTAAAGTCTTGCTGTCTTTGGCTCCTGATCCTTGCCTGTTCCCTTTCTGCTGTATGCTTGTATGATTCCAATTTGCCTGTATTGCTCACTATACCTGCCCTTGATGCCAAGTTCTGGATTCCCTGCTTTTTTCCTGCTCCTCCAGGTTCCTTAACCTGTCAAACTAGCCCATCACTCTCTTTCTCCTAGTATCCTTCTCAGAACACAGATAACACCACCCTGGGAGGCAGAAAGTCCTCTGTAGCTAACCTACAGTGACTATTAAGCCCTCTGGTGTTTGTCCAAGTAGAAGATCAAACCTCAGCAACAATTACAGGAATACCAATTAGTTTGCAATTTTACTGTAATTTTACAACAATAACAGTTTTACAGTTTTAGTATTACATAACTGGCCGCCAAAAGGGGTGTTTGTTTGAATGAGGGGTGAATCCAAGTAAATGCACTAACTGTGGAAACCACTCAAACATGTGAAATTAAGCATTTAAAATTACATTCAATATGCATAATGCATCATTAATTTCAGGAGTATTGTTGAATGCCATCCTTGGGAATTTCACGAGTGCTGTGAAGAGGGACAACGAATTGAAGCTTGTTATGTATTCTGCGGTACGTTGAGCCCTTCTCCCGATGCTAACGTACCATCGGCCAGCTTGCGGCCTGCTGATGCATCTTCCTCTCTGCCTTTCAGCATGACTCCACGCTCATCACTCTCCAGGCTGCCCTCGACATCTACAACGGCCGCCTGCCACCTTACGCCGCCTGTCAGCTCTTTGAGTTTTACCAAGAGAAAAATGGGTTCGTAACGTCGAAAGAAAACATAAATACAGTACTGGAGTTATGGGCGCATGTGTAGCTTTATTATTTAATACGTTTCCCATCAATCTTCTGTAACCACTTATCCAGTACAGGGTTGTCTTGAACTTAGAGCCAATGGTGGGAAATATTGAACGTGGGGCAGGAACACTGGATCCAACACCATCCAGGCAGCCCACTGTAGATTTAATACATTGCCTGCTATGTTTTATCATTATTATATGTTTTTAGCATGGGGGCCCTAATCTCTGTATCAGTTTTTTTCAGGAAGCTTTCTACTTGCTCTTCACACAAAGCTTGTGGTATTGTGCCCCACTCTGAATTGTTGCAAATCATGTTGCTGCCCATGATATCATGGTGTGGCTCACTTTAGAACAACATCTCGGCCTTTGCGTAATCCTTTTATCAGATTCACCCCAAAGAAGCGTCACCTTCTTTTGGGTCAGCACATATTGTGATTGCATTCTCAGCAAAATCAAATATTTGTGCATTCTGCGTGTATCAAAATTTTGATAGGATTGTTCATACTTATTAACATGATTCAAACATGTATTGAAGAACCATTACGTGGCATAGCATCGCATCATAATTCTATAATTCTCTTTGTGTTTGTGTGGGTTGACTATCTTATTTGAAAAAGGCATGATTGTAGTATCTCTAAACTGCTTATGTCAGTGCCCTGCAGTGGATTAGTGTATTATTCAAGGTGTAGCTGGCCTTGATCCCTTTGTAGGCTCACTGTGACCCTGCACTGGGTAAGCATTTCTGAATTGGTGAGAGAATAATCGTATCTCCTAACATACATGCAGTGCTGTCAGAGAGAGTTTGATATTTGGGGAGACAACTTAATCATTTAAATATAAAGGCCTTTTTATTGGGGGGGATGAATGAATCCAAATAAAATACAGGGGGATACACGCCCCCCTGATTACTAGGCCCTGGCATACATGTTGCATACAATTCAGCATTACAATATACTACTGGGGAGTACATACAGGGGTTGAACAATGCAACTGAATCACCTGGCTTTAGACCACAATAATTTTATTATTATGGTGCAGGGCCTCCTTTTGCAGCCATTACAGCATCAGTTTGTCTTGGGAGTGACAAATACAAGTCCTGCACAGTGTCAAGAGAATTTTGAGCCATGCCTCTTGCAGAACAGTGGCCAGGTCACTGCGTGATGCTGGTGGAGGAAGACGATTCTTAGCTCACTCCTCTAAAACACCCCAAAGTGGCTCAATAATATTCAAATCTGGTCACTGTGCAGGCAGTGGGAGACGCTCAACTTCATTTTCATGTTCATCAAACCATTCTGTCACTAATCTTGCTGTGTATATTGGTGCATTATCACCCTGATACATGGCACCACAGTCAGGGTATGATGTTTGAACCATTGGGTGAACATGGTGCTCCAGAATGGTTGTCCTTGGTAGTGACGTGCCCACGTACAGCAAGTAGTGGAGCTAGGGAATGTCATGATATTGCAGCCCGAACCATCACTGATCCACCCCACCGCTGCACTCTGTGTACGCAACATTCTGGGTGGTAAGCCTCTTTGGGGCTTCTCCATATCTTAACTCTCCTGGATGTGGGAAAAACAGTGAAGGTGGACTCATTAGAGAACAATACATGTTTCACATTGTCCACAGCCCAAGATTTGCTGGCACCATTAAAGCTGATGTTTGGCATTGGCACGAGTGACAAGGTTTTTGCTATAGTAGCCCGACCATGAATATTGATTCTGCGGAGCTCCCCATGAACATTTTTGGTGGAAACAGGAGAGTCAAGGTGTGAATTTAATTCTGCAGTGAGTTGGGCAGCTGTGGTTTTATGTTTTTTGGATACAATCCTGGCTGGGGCCTGGACATCCCTTTCAGACAGCTTACTCAGTTACAGTTACCCCTGTTAAATATGGTCCGTCCTTCGTGGTGGAATGCTGACATTACCCCGGATCCCGTGACTCTCGATACACCACAAAGACTTGCTGCCCTGGTCACAGATACACCAACGAGACGCACATCAACAATTTGTCCTCTTTTAAACTCTGATATGTCTCCCATTATGTTGTGTGTATTGAATATTTTATGTACAACTGTGCTATTGCTCTGCTAATTTAACCATCACATTCTGCTCTTACTGATGGAATGTGCAATCAATGAAGACTGGCCACCAACCTCAAACACTAGTTTGGTCAGTGTTTCAGTTTCATTGTCCAACCCCTATATTTGTTGTATTTTAACAAAATACCTACTGTGTCTCCACTGTTACTAGGATGTATTCCATCTCCTTGTTTTACCGAAATGACTCAGCCCATGACCCCTACCCAACCCCTGTGCCTGGCTGTCCTGTAAACCCATGTCCACTCACCAGTTTCACTGAGGTTATTAATGATGTCATTGCCCCAGACTGGGATGCAGAATGTGGAATGAGACAGACTGATTCTAAGTCAGGTGCGACAAAAATTGTCAATATTGTTTTAAGTAAACACCTGAATATGTATAGTGATAATTTTTTTTTCTACCAAATGTGGTTTTACTTCAAACAATCATACATATCCTTTTTTGTGTTTTTTTCCAGAAATTGTTGCAGTGCTCTCGGCTGTAGTGGCTCTCCTCAGCATGGCACTGCTGGGTACCATAGTTTTTTCGATCTACAGAAGAAGATGTTGAGGTTCTAAGTGAACAGCTACCAACTGGCATCTTCTTTTTTGGTATCTTCTTCTCATGATACCGTAACTCCTGATTGCATCATTATTGCTTAATGGCAATGTTGTGTAAATATTTCTGCTGACTAACACATCCCGATTGTGAGGCATTAGTGGAGGAATGAGCCAGGGATAGGGAAGAAAATAGATGTTACCACTGTGAATGTAGAGAGTCTTCTGTAATTCTTTAAATCAGAAAGTTAACAATGAGGTGTTGGCTTGTGTTTGCGCAAACTGATTATTTAAATATTTATATATTATTATTTACATATATATACGCATAAATATATAATTAGACAATAGACATTTAGTAACAAAAGCCTTAAAGAGAACATTTTAGATGAATGGTGTTTGTAGGACTTATTTTTTACAAATGTGTGAGATGAGCTTAGAAGGCAACAGGCTTATGGATCGTCAACCAGCCCTCTTGTCCATGGCAAAATGTTTTGATTGAGGGAGAAAAAAAAAAGATGTTGGCTACTTTTCAAAATACCACATGTAGTAAAAATTGCATTTTGATCAAAATGTCCATCAGAATGTGCCATGGGGCTGACCCCGATTCTGCCTTTGGGAATCAACAGGTTCTACTTTGTGACACTTTGCTGCTTATTTGATAAAAATAATAATGAATATATCAGTAATGTATATGTGATTTATTTAGACTATTCTTTTAGACTATTCTTTAATTGTTATTAACCAATCTGACCTCATGGGAAAAATATAAGTGCAGATGTTAATGGTTGCTGCTGGTTTAAGCTGACTTATTTGCTTACGCTAACATGCTTAAACAGGAACTTAAGTCAGAGAAAACCTTTGCAGTGATAGCATTTTCTGGAAATAAGGAATAAGGTTTTTATTGCTCCGAAGGCCTGTATTTACTTCTCACCCTACATAGCACTGCCTTCTGTGCTGCTTTTCTACTTAAACCCTTGAATCAGTTATTTCTATTGGCAGTAGATGGTACAGTGTATAGTATAGTGTAGGGCTAGGCAATATCTTGATATTTTAGGTCACTGTATCAATGTACGATATGTATCGATATTATTAAAATCTCTAAAATACTTTTTAACAGTCAGGAGAGAAAGTCAAAATGAATTATGGTTTTATTTATTCACTTTAATGTTTCCCAACTGGAAAACATAAGACGTGCATCTCTGCCGAACATAACAATATCACATAAGAGGTTTTAAAAAAAAAGAAGCTTGTCTTAGATGACGACTTATAGGTGCCTGAAATTTAAACAAATATTTCAAGTATTTAACTAAATTAGATTGTTCAGTTAAATCCTTATATTCAAAATAAAACATTTTATAACTATTGTTTCAGCGCTGTTTTGTTCCTCTACTGAACTGTACCACAGGAAGAAAAAAAAAAGAATTACAAATTGACTAAATACGAATTCCTGAAATGTTAAAAAAAAAAGTATTTGAAGTATCTG
The DNA here is from genome assembly GCA_011763525.2 of Mormyrus iriodes. Classification (NCBI taxonomy): domain Eukaryota; kingdom Metazoa; phylum Chordata; class Actinopteri; order Osteoglossiformes; family Mormyridae; genus Mormyrus; species Mormyrus iriodes. Next base: position 30,736 of record JAAGVU020010140.1, read on the forward strand.
TTGTTACTGTTCAAAAGTGAAATACATGGAACCAAATTGCAGACACATAGCACTGCAAATAAATGTGCGTACTGTAAAGAAAAGCACATATATATTGCACACAAAATGGACGTACTGAGACTTTTTTCTTTGCCCATTTTCTTGAACATATATTTTAGCTATTTTTTCATTACATTTCACTTTGTTCAGCACTCATTTTTCTTTACGGTACTTGTGTTGCGCTTTGCGATACTGCTTTCCCTTTGCACTGTATTTTTCTTTGTGTTTCATAATCTGGCCTCATTTGACACATCATCTGACAAGGTACAGGTGGGCTAGGCTTTGTGGGGTGTCTGTCACTACCTAATCTCTGATCTGTACCACCTGCCTGATTTGTACCTTGAATGTCTGTGCATGCACAGTATTTTTGCAGCATGTGTACGCCATGTTACATTTTCTTGCACTGCTCTTGCATACATAGCGTTAATTTTTCTGGCACTGCCTAATGTGTTTGTCCTGCTATTTTACGGCAAACCATCCATCCATCCATTTTCCAGAACCGCTCATTGCATTTCGGGTCGCGGGGTGTCCGGAGCCCATCCTGGAGGCTGCGGGCGCAAGGCGGGGAACAACCCAGGACGGGGCGCCAACCCATCGCCGGGCACACTCACACACCATCCGCGCACCCATTCACACCTATGGGCAATTTAGTAGCTCCAATTAACCTCAGCATGTGTTTTGGACTGTGGGGGGAAACCGGAGTACCCGGAGGAAACCCCACGACGACACGGGGAGAACATGCAAACTCCACA
>JAAGVU020010545.1:0-31354 GCA_011763525.2 Mormyrus iriodes
CCTTCCAGTGGCCTCTTGCGCTTTTCCTGACTTGCAGTCAGTTTCCTCCTTGACTGTGTACTTGTCTCCTCCTCTGAGGATATCAAGACTTTGAGGAACTGACATGCACTGCACTCTGCTATAAAAATGCTTATTCCAGCTGCTACTTCCTGTGTTGACGTGCGCTTTTCAAACACAACAAATACAATATACAGAGATTCACTAACGGTAGAATCAGGATAATACTGCAACACTGTCATTTAAAACCAGTATAAAAGAACTATCTAGTATTAATTGTTTTGCATACAGTAAGCTTTAAACAAAATATTAATGTCCTCATGGTCACCACTAGTAAATGTGTGGCCATCCTTGTTGCCACCCCACCCCAAAATAATAAAAACGAAATATGGATTATTTTCTTTTCTAAGTGGAACCATAGAAGAGATAGGGTGTGGCGCGGCCACTGCCATAAATATAACCGGTCCCTGAAGGCCAACCCCATCAAAATTTTCTTCAGGGGTCTCTGTGATTCGGTACCTTTGCATATTCTATTGCGAATGCAAATATAAAGCAGCTCAATTGTAATAGACTTTAAAAACCATGCTTCTTCTGTGCTTGTATGTTGTCTGTGTCTGTGTGTGTCCATGTGTATGTAAATAGGGTATCTGAAGTGGTGGAGACCATCACGAACACAAAGATCCCCCAACATCAGCGCTTCCTGGAGTTCTTTGCTTCCTTTGCAGAGGATGAAGAGTGCGAGACAGTTCCTCCCATCAGGTACCAATTCAGATGATGTGCCCATCTGGACCGTCGTTTCTGAGGATCACTGCACTACATGGACCAACCAGCATGAATTCCAGCAAAAATCTGGTAATTTTCCAATAATTAGCAGTTACGTAGGATTCTCAGTAAACATTTTACCTTTACCTGCAGCAGTTCTTTAACAAGCCATAATTGGAAATTGAGAATTAAATAATGGGAAATTTTAATAAGTATCACAATGCATGAATGTTTTATCGTGTTTGATCATAGATTCTAGACTTTGAAGAATGCGTATGGTTGATGTTAGAAAAAAGTAAAAATATTTTACCGTCTGTAAACATCAAATCAAGATGCATGCTTTATCGTATACATATAGAAATTCATTATTTCAATTTTAAATGCTTGAAAATTGTCAAGTTAAATATGTCAATATATGATAACAAATGCTTCAGTTATTACATCTAGCCATTTTACATTTTGAATTTAATGATGTCTGTTTCCCAACTGATATAGAATGTAGTCCCATTATACAGCTGATTAAGGTATGATGAAAATCAAATAAATATAATGACTCAAAAAAAGGAATGGGTTCCATTGTTTTTTTGTTATGTGGCCCAACATCCATACACCTTAAGGCTATCACCTCTGACTGATATTCAGCATGAATGCAGTAGGATGACTCCTGACATTGTAATACAGTACAAAAGAATCATTCTCACCTCATGAGCAAGCCAGGAAGTTGAGAGGAAGGTTATTGTTGATAAGTGTCCCTCTCAAGTCAGTTCACCCTGCTTCTTTTCAGCCTCACCGAAACAAGGTGACAATAAAGTTTTTTTTTCTTCACTAAATTACTGACTGCCTTGCTGCTCAGCACAGAGCTGAGCTTACCAAAAATTTACTTGCAAATTAAATAAATGAAACTTACTGTTTTCTGAGCACTAGATATTTAACCAAGCCTTTTCAAATTAGATTTCTTGTGTAAAAGAACTGCTCTCTCCCTCCTTTAACAACCTTAAGGTTTCCCAGTTTATGTTCTCATGTTACGAGCTGGTGGTTATTAAAGCTGTGATACACTTACTGCAAATTCTGCAACAAAGAAATTTATGTCACCTATAGACCATTCACTGGGATTTTTGGCAATATGTAAGAACAGTATATTTTTTAAGATTCTTCTGACTTTTATATTTCACATTTTATTTGTATATGTCAACTTGAAGATATTTTCAATAACTGTGAATTCTAGTTATTATTTCTATTTATTTATTTTTTTGTGATCTGACAAATTTTTCACATCTCTTTGGCCATGTATCAAATATTTTTTTCCGTACGGTATATTATGATTTTCCTGTAACCTCCTGTGGGGGGTTCCACCCTGTTTAACATATTTTCGTCTGTTTTTTCTGCTTTTTGTGCTGATCAACACAGATGGCACTGATGAAAAAGTTTGTATTATCCAGCAAATGGAAAGGACCTATGAAAAGGCGGCTCTGAGTGTGTGATGGAACCATTTGCAGCTACATTTGTTTACATGTGTCTCACAGGCGCACATTACTGGCAGTTACAGACAGGAAGATCCACTGACCAATTAGGTTAAAGGTAACTGAAACAGCCCTTGTTGGTTTCCAACAGCTGGGAATAACATTTTTAAAGAAAGTAGCACGTGTGTCTGGCTTAACACAAAAGGGAAAAACATGTATAGTCACTCCCAAATTATTGTTTTTTATTATTATAGGAAATTACAAATGTCATGTCCTTAACTGTCAGTTTGGTTTTGACAATAAAATATGTTTTGTATTTTTGGTATTTAGCAGGTAAATTTTTTTATCCATTTCAAAGGTTCTTTATGTTGCAGGAATAGCCACTATTTTTATGAATGTAGTGTGAGGTTGCTTGAACAATAATTTCACAAATAATGTCTTCATAGTAGTACCCTAATACAGTTATGAGTTTTTTGTCTTTAGGGACTCAACAGTCCCAGCACTTTTTTAACTAAATATCATATCGAAAAATATAAGTTTTCAAATTTAGTTTCACTTAAACTAATGTTGCACCTCAGTAACCCAAGTAACATTTTTTATAATTACATAAAAATTTATTTTAACATAAAATTATTGACAAATATGTAGGATACAAAAATAGAGTATTTTCTGAAACATTGTTTTAATGTAAAAGACATAGTTATCTGTGGTGACCAATTAGATGTACCCAATTATGTCATTGCATATGATTGGCTGTCGACTCCCAGTCTTCATGAGGGCAGTGAATTGGTGAAAGTCCCTTCCTGTCTCATTTAGGCCTGTGTGGGACTGGTGAAAGAATGGAACTTGTGCCTGGAATCCAACAGGGCAAGAGAGACGTTTTGGTGCTGCAGCAGACCTGCTGAGCCGAGTTGAATTAATCAACCTCCCCCGACCCTCCAAGTTTTTCGACACTCCAGCTAGTTTCCTCCGCATGTTGACCAGGAGGTCTTTGCCAAGCCTTTGCCCAAGCTTGGGCTTCAGATCTGCTGGGTCAGGGCAGTCTGGTAGGTCCATCCAGTTCTCTATGAGGTCAGCAAAACTGTTGTCCCCTAGTACTAGAGGCTGCCGGTTACGACCACGGGTCAGAAGAGATGTTGTCCAGTCCGCAGGGTCACTGGCCTCAAAGGATGTCCAGCGCTCCAGACAAGCATCTGAGGTGGATTTGGGCCGTGCACGACTGCTGGGGGCCCTGTTGGTTCGGACATTTCGGCACCTGCGTAACACCACCCCATCATCCTGCCAAGACGCCTCAGAAAACCCTGAATCAACGTCCAGGCTCCTCTCACTGTTGCGGGAAATCAGTGCCAGCCGGCTCCCCCTCTCCTCTCTCTCATCCTGGGGACCAGCCAGACAGCAGGCAGAATCGTAAGCACTGGCATCACTGGCATCTGAGATTCGGTCGCTCGTTGGTTGCTCCCACTGCAATACCCCCTGTTGGCAGGAATGTGACACTGCAAAGGAGTGGTTGGCTGGCGCACACCCACTGCGCACTTGCTTTAGGTCCTGCAGTGACCTCATCATGTACTGCATCTGTTCCCGAAAGCAGTCGCCAGTGTTCCGCAAGCACAGCTGTGGGACCAAAACAAAGAGGGTCACATACAGACAGACATAAACCACATTGCTTTTTGTTTTTCTTGACTAAAAACTAACATGCCTCCCCAGTCTGCATTTGCTCTGTAGTTTAGTGAAAAAGTGCTTCACAGTGAATTGGAAAATAAACCACAGCCAAAGGTCATCTATTATAATTCTTGTTTTGCGGCATTAAAAAAGCAACACAATGTAGATTCCTCTCTGGACTCCTTCCTCCTAGATGATAACTGTTTTAGTTCCTTGCCAAATTCTCTTCCTGGATAAGCCCGTCCAACATGCATGGGCTTGCATCAGAATTGTGTAGCCCTTTCCTGACAGCTCCGTCCGTTCTTCAGAAAGGTGTGTCGTACAGCAGATACCATAGCCCCTGGGCCCTTTTACTTTTACTTTGAAGCCTGAAGGGAATGATATTCCTATCACCTTTTTCCCCGAGAACTACACTGTTGCCTATGGCAGGAATCTTTAACAGTGTCATTCCTCTCATCATGCAGAATTGTTTCCCATATTAGGATGAATATTGTTAAAATTGGACACTTTCTGAAAATTTGCATTCTGGAAAAACCATCTCAGTGTCTTGAGTCTCAGCTTGATACCACTCTAAATACATTAATCCCTCTTGAACACTATGTAGATGAGAAAATAAAGTATTACTAAACACATACATTAACTGCAAAGTCTAACGGTTCCATTTTGCCAGGTGTCCCATTTTCACAATACTCACCCTAACTGGGCAACCATCAAATATAATTAGGGTTTTACAATCATCACATGTGTGATGTTTATATATTTAGACACATCAATATGAATTGTGGGAACAGGATGTCTATTCGAAAAAAGGAAACCCTAAGGAACTGATGCAATGACACCTGAAAGAGCATGAGAAGTCATTTCCTTTGCAGTAACATACAGGAAAGCCAACTGATTCATGCTGAATTTCAAAAATGAACAATGGTTTTTTGAGTCTGAACTCAATGAATCTGGTTTAAAGCAAAGAATATAACAGATAATTTGGGAGATGTAATACAGAGTAACGCTGTATGAATGCTTTGACGTTATAAATATAGAAGGCATATTTTGTCCTTCCTGGTAAGTCCAACAGAGTGCAATTTTTTAATGATGCTAAGTGTGATTAAGTACACCCCTTGGATTTAGGGGTATGCAGTTATTTGGGGAAACATCAACCACAAAACACAAAAAAATTGACAAAAATAAAATATTGTAATTTATTATATAAATTTATTTTAATAAATAATAGTTTGTGAGGTTTGTAACCTCAAAACAAGAATTCTTAACACGCCTTCACCCTACTCCCTCAAATCCGCAACAAAGTGAAAAAACTACAGCTGTGAAAACTCCACCATCTGGCTTCAGAAAGGGTGTCTTTGATAGAACGAAGGGATCACCAACAGGCTTTTACGAGGATACGGTCATTCTCAAATTAAAATTATGGCTTTTACAATACAACAATCTCGGTATAACTGAATTTATCTTATTTTTGGGAGCCGAATTCAAGTTCTCTTTCTTAAGAACAAACGATTAATTCACAGCCATAGATTCAGGAAACTCCTTAGCTGCTTTATGATTTCAAAGATAACTAGTAACCTCATGGAGACTTCTTTAAACTTTATGTGTGTTTATTACTACTCAGATTCCACTTTTAACTAGAGAACAATGTTTCAAACTTGGTCAGTTTACCTTGATTGTAAACGTAAATAAAATTATACACTTAGTATAAATCTTCAGATATTCTACTCAGTTAATTCAGCTAAATGTTGCTTATTCAAAATACATGGTACTTCTTGTCTGAAAGAATTATATAAATAAAATGCAGATACATATATACTCAAAGTAACAAAATGCACTGACGCACGTGTATCCTTTTTGCGGAAAACTCCGCAATACGCTGCTAGCCATAGATGTTGTAAGTTACAAACGATGCGTCAATTTGCCAAAACCTAACGAAACTTAATGACAAAAACTCATAATACTGATTAATGTTCACCCTAAATAAAGGTATCTCCCTCTAACAAAATATATTGAAATATACTGAAGATGGGAAATTCAATCACACATTATGGTCAGTTCACATATCAAACACCCCAACTACATAACTTTGGACTACAGAAAACTCATATAATACGGGGAAATCAGGGAAACTCCATACATACAGAGTGGAAACAGGACTCAAAATTCCCAGGACATAGTAATAACTAACGCAAGACCTCTATTTACAACTATTCATAGGACACATAAGATCACCTTCACTTCATACCATCCTTTATCCGCATTTACTTCCGCGCCTGTGTGAGGAACTCGTACTGTACTCTCAGACAGCTTGGAGTTTAAATTATACCATTTGATTGCACACTAAGCTGCAATGTGTAAATTCACTTCTTGTTTCTCTTAAAGAGACATCCAACACTTTAAAGTATCTGTATCGATATTCTGTGTTTATGTACTTGATAAAAACTAAGAAACTTTTAAAAACATGTTGGAAGCGCATATTATTTGTTGATTTTTGGAAGATCTAATGATCTCCTTAAGCTCATTACTTAGATGGGTATATTTAATAGAATGTCCAAAATAATATAAAATTCTTAAAGCAACGTTAAAGATTTTAAATAACTTACCATTTATTCCCTTTGGTACGTTTCTGCCACAATCCGCTTTGTGAAAGAGGCAGATGTGAAGATTTAGCGATAATGTCAAAAATTATTACTTTTACTGCATTTGTAATAAAATCTGTTTTCATCAGATACTTTCTTACGGTACGCTATCCAGGGAAAACAATAAATCTTTGGGTGTTAACTTTGGGTGTTTCTTTTTTCAACACGGGGCAGCTTTTCTTCCTCCAGTGTTTTACATGCATTTGTAATTGCTTGCAGGAGTTTGCCGTACTTTTGTACGCGGGCCCTCTTTCCAAGACGCAGGGAGCGGCCTGTCAGAAAACAGCGTCACGGAACGAGCCTATAGGAGGCCCCTGAAATTTGAGACTATGATTTGGCTGCAGTCCACCTCTCACCACAAAAACAGTACACACATCTGCGGGAAGTACCGCTACAAAGTCACCTGTAACTGTAAGATGGTTCTCTGAGAAGATACAAGTTGATGGAAACATTGATAAGTTCATATATTCAAAAACAAAAATGAGATGAAAAATGACTATCGGTATACACTGATATAAAATTATGTTCGAGAATACCATTTGTGTAAAGAAGAATCCACTGTCTTTTCATGTATTTTATGTAGTCTTATCGTTGAAACCTTATGTATGTATGTATGTAGGCTATGCTTAATATAATTAAATTAGTTTAATGTTAGAAATCTATGACAGTCCAAAATGCTGCTGGTTCAAATCCCGCAGAGTAATCTTCTCATCTTTCAAATATATTCAGTAAATATTTGTAATATTGCTTTTTATGGCATACCATGTATGGGATGTATTGTTGTAAACATTTCATTTGCATGCAGCTTCTTTAGTTGTCTGGATTAGTAATTAGTCATATCAAAAGGATTCAAAAGGTTTATTGTCATTTGCATTGGTACAGCTACTAAGTACATACTTACATGCGTGTTTGTTGAAAACAGACATAGGATAACAAGACATAGGATAGCACTTAAGTAGAATATAATTTTAAAGTGAATATATAGTCCATCCTATGGCATGGAGACAAGGATGTATCTGACAGAATGAAAATGAAATGGATATGTCCAATATGCAAGTATAGTGTAAAGCCAGAACTATGCCCTTGGAAATCAAGACAACAGAAAATCGTAAAAATAAACAAACAAATAAATAAATAAATAGATTGAAGCCAATTAACATACAACGCAACCGTTACAATACCGCCCCCTTTTGATAGTTAAGGGATATGAGGAAAAGCTGGCTAGACCGGTTGATCTCCTCACTTCATTGTTGCCATTTTAATGCCATCGCGTGGTGGAAGCCAGATTATTTGTGAGTTTTTATGCATTCACAGGATTCCTGCATTATTTCATATTTTAAGAAGCAAATACGCTGGTCAGCAGTCGTCGTGCAAACTTTATCTGTAACAATGCAACTGCTTTGTTAAATGTTTATTAGAAGACAAGGTGACAGACTAAATGGTTGATGATTTGTTTGTGATTTGTATTATTCAAAATAAACTGGATACCTAAAGTGTGGACAGATGATATACTAACTGAAAAATAATAAATCAAGCCATGCATTAAATGTATGCATTCAATTTATGGATGACTATGACTATCGCTGTTGATTGTGTGAGCACTATGATTTTATGCTTCCAGTTGTTAAATGTAACATATGCATGGTTACATTAACATTACTACTTTAACTGATGCAATGATGTAATAAACATATTAATCTTATGGAAGGCATATATTCCAATCCTTGCAATAAATTTGCCTGGTACTCATAAATATGGTATAACAAAAGTGCAAATTTAAATATCCAGCTGTAAAAATAAAGCCTAAAATTCGGCCATTAGAAAGATTAATTGGTCAGCCTAACTGTCCGTTCCTTAGTCCACTGTTTTTTAAATGTAAATTATCCAAGTTGTCAGTGTGTAATGACCACAATAAAAAAGGAGATGCCAAACATAACATACAACTACTATGGGGTACGTTTACACTTTTACAACCAGTATGATCTTCCCCATAACCCTGTACCTGGTAAGCAACTGGATGGATGGAATTATGGCCTTTTACCTTACCCTTGTCTGTAAAATGCTATTTGGGCAGATTACACCAAAAACACACATTTTTTAATTGTAAAATATTCAGGGCTTTCTAGATTTAATCAATTCTTGAACTGAATACTATGATAATATCTGAAATCTCATACAATGTAAATATATGTTTTATGCCAGGCAAAAAGTGTGGACACACCTGCTATTGATATTTATGTTAATGTATCCATGTAATATTTGTCAGAGGATGGTATTTTTCAGTCCGGTGGCACAACAATAAGTTTAAATGTCTGTATCATTGTTCCTGAGTTTTAATGACCTTAACTACTCTTTTCTTACACTTGATACATGCTCCTCATACTAAATCCATCCATCCATCCATCATCCACTCATTTACCCTGTTTAGCATCATGGGGAACTGTCTTGTCAGACATGAATGTTTGTTTCATGCTAAGGTGGTTCCACCAGGTTCACATTTGACTCTGCTAGTTGGCTAGTTCTGAAAGCTGTCATTACCTAGGTCAGGCAGCAGGTGGTGTAATAAAACACAAATGTCCGCAGAAGTTCAAGAGTGGATGACAACGCTTATTCCTCACTGATGTGTGAAGAAATACCTCCCCCAAATAAAATATAGAACATTCTCAAATTTATTTAATCAAGATCTGTTAACCTTATCATACTGATCTCGAAAGTCAACAGCACCGTGTCTATAAAGCATAGTATACTGGGCATTCATTCATTCATTTGTCAGAAACGCTTGCCCTATGCAGGGTTGTGGGGGTACAAAAACAACAGACGCAAAGCAGGAAATAACCCAGGACAGGGCACCAACCCATCACAGGGCACTCACACTATTCACTCATACATTCACACCTGCAGATAATTTGGCAACTCCATGGGCACAAAATTAAATAACAAAATCATTTACATAGATATTACATAATCCAGCTCAGATGTTACATTTGCTCAAATGTAGCATCGTCATTTAGAAATAATCTAAACAAGTACCGAAGATAAAGACAGATGAACAGAATGATGGACATTTTTCTGAAGTGTTACAGTAAAAATTACACTTAAATACAATTGAAAACTTTTTTTTTCACCTGCATCACTTCATACCACCTTAAAATACTACTGATTTTAAAGGGTAATAAAAGAATATCATCCCTGCTCCAACTGCACTAAGCATTCACACAAAGAAGGCCGCAATACTGTCAGTGATGTATTTAATATTATGGTGAACCATAAGAATTTTTGGTACTAGCCAGCTGGGCTAGTTCCGTAAAAAATTTAACTCACGTACAATTTTTTTATTAGCCAGTGACTAGTGTTCAGTTTTTTGTACTTGCCCTTCCTCTAAATTACTCGCCACAGGCAAGTAAGTGAGCTTTGCTTTGGTTAGAAAAGAAATGGTAAATGTACTGGAAAGGACAAAACTTTATGCGGGTCCCCTAAACTCTCTGGGTGGCTTAGGTTATCAAGCAGTAATGTTTTCAACTCCACATCACTGTTCTTGCAGTAGCACTTAACTGTTGGGTGGAAGTACTACACAAACTACTGCTTGAAAATATCAAATATTACATGGGTCCCCTGTATGTTTGTTTACATTAATTGTTTAGCAGATGACATTACACAAAGCATCAGATGGGCTGGAGCAATTGGGGGCTAAGGGCCTTGCTCAAGGATCCAACAGTGAAATCACTCTGCTGACCCTGGGATTGGGACAAACAACCCTCCAGTCACTGGCACAATGCCCTGTCTTGCTGAACAACTCACTGCCCCAGGTTGGTTGCATTAATAATTAATTAAGGCCAGGATAAGTGGATGCAAGATAGTGGATGGGATATGGGAACAATACAGACCAACTCTGGCAGTTGCTGGACTCTAGGAGGAAGCCCATGTGAAGACAGGGAAAATAAGCAAAGTCCAGGCAGAACTGGATTAGGGACTCAAACCTACAACAATTGAAGTGTGAAGCTACAGTATTAACCAAAGCACTGTACTGCCCTTAAAACGACTAATATCGTTTAATGATGAGCATTGACGCAGTGAACAGACATACAGTAGAAATGAACAAATAATGGAAAATTAAAATATCAGTTCTATAAATAAAAATAAAAATCCCAGACTCCTCATTTATCCATATGCATTTGTTTTTTTTATTTTCTGACCCAGGCTACCTTAGGTTTTGTCTAAAACATCTCTTGGTAGCTTAAACAGCCATAACATTAAAACCACTGACAGGTGAAGTGAATAACATTGATTATCTTGTTACAATGGCACCTGTCAAGGGTCCCATTATATATCAAGTGATCAGTCAGTTCTTGAAGTTGATGTATTGGAAAGAGGAAAAATGAGCAAGCGTAAGGATCTGAGCGACTTTGACAAGGGCCAAATAGTGATGGCTGGAAAACTGTCAGAACAGCTCCAAAACAGCCGGTCTTATGGGGTGTTCCCTGTATGCATCGGTCATTATCTACCAAATATGGTCCAAGGAAGGCCAACCGGTGAACCGACGATGGGGTCATGGGCACCCAGGGCTCATTGCGTGTAGAATCAAAGGTTACCCTGTGTGGTCTGATCATACAGGAGAGCTACTGTAACAGAAATTGCTGAAAAAGTAAATGCTGGCTATGATATAACACTGTCAGAACAGTGCATTGCAACTTGCTGCATATAGGGCTGTGTAGCTGCAGACTTATCAAAATGCCCATGCAAAAGCACCTACAATGGGCACATCAATGTCAGAACTGGACCATGGAGCAATGGAAGTAGGTGGCCTGGTTTGAAGAATCATGTTTTCTGTTACATTATGTGGATTGCTCCATTTACCTGGGGCAGAGATGGCACCAGAATGCACTACGGGAAGAGGGCAAGCCGGCTGAGGCAGTGAGTTGTTATGGGCAATATTCTGCTGGGAAACCTGGGATCCTGGCTTTCCTGTAGATGTTAGTTTGACATGTACCACCTACTTAAACATTGTTGCAGACCAAGTACACCCCTTTATGGCAACAGTATTCCCCGATGGTAGTGGTCCCTTTCGGCAGGATAATGTACCCCACCACATTGCAAAAATTGTTCAGGAATGGATTGAGGAACATGATGATGAGTTCAAAGTGTTGATTTGGCTACCAAATTTCCAAGACCTCAGACCGATTGAGCATGTGTGGGACGTGCTGAACAAATAAGTCTGAACCATGGAGGCCTCGCCTCACAACTTACAGGACTTAAAGGATCTGCTGCTAATGTCTTGGTGGCAGATACCACAGGACACCTTCAGAGGTTTGGTGGAGTCTAGGCCTGGATGGGTCAGAGCTGTCTTGGGGTCATGAGGGGACCAACACAATATTAGGCAGGTGTTTTTTAATGTTATGGCTGATTGGTTTATATAGCATAAAATACTAGTTCACCAAGTTCACATTTTAAGACGTTCTTCTTTCTCCATCTCTCTCAGTGTGACCCCTGTATTTTAACACTTTATTTTATAGCAGCCATAGAAGCCATTCAAATGAGTATTTACTGAGCAAGGAGCGCTGAAGTCAGAATGAGTATTATGGGATTTCCAAGATTTATATGCCACTATCCAGCCAAAGATGTGAAGCAATGAAGCATGGCCATTTATTGCGGTCTTCATTGTAAGAACAGACCTAGCAGCAAAATGTTATATACAGCACTATATGAACATCTTTGTCTAAACACTAATATCTCTTCCATTTCCATTTTCTTTTTCTGTCAAATACGCTTTCAAGAAATCCCCATTCATAGTGCTGTCCCCTGTGATCAGAACAGCTACATATGCGGTATCAGTCAAATGTCTGGACACACGTGCTTTTAAAGTATGTCTCCATTTCAGTTTACCTTATAGTAAAAGACCTTGAAGCAATATATATCAAATATTGCAATGACGCAGAGAAGCGCTGAACAATTCAAAATCCTCTCAAATTTTCTATGACAGCATTGCAGACATTTGGCACTCTCTCAACCAGCTTCCGGATGTAGCCACCTGGAATGCTTCTCCAACAGTCCTGAAGGAGTTTCCACAAGTTCTGGGCACAAGTTGGCTACCATGCTCTCATTCTTCAACACCTCCTAAACCAGCTGTATAGGGTTTAGGTTGGGGGATTGTGGGGACCAGGTCATCTGTCACAGGACTCAAACTCTGTCCTTGTTGATGAGATAATAGAACAGTACATAATTACACTAAGTACACCTTGAGGTTATGTTATTGATATACAAATGATTTTTAGTAGGTATGTCTAGACCTTTGACTGGTACAGAATATTAAAATATTATGTAATTCCCCTCCCCCATACAATTATGAGTCTTAAGGATATTACTTGGTAGCATAAAACTAGAAAAAATGTCATTTAAATTAGGAAGGATGGGTACTTTTTAGATAAACGTTTATGAAGTTAATGCAGAATAATGATGTCATTCACAGGATTACTGCATTATTAAAAGGTGGATGCATGCATCACAGTAGGTAAAGACTATAGAGAAACTCAAATCTGGACCCTCTTCTTGTGCTCATAAGCAAGTTGTACAGCCAGAATAACAAGTATAATATACAGCCACTTACAAAGAATATAGCCAAATACCATTTATAACAGTAAAGCAGTAAAGTCAAACCCAGGTGAACTGGTATACTATTCTAAAATCTGATTAAAACTGCTATATCCATAATGAACCATGGCCCATTATGGGTTAGCCATTCTTGAAATTAAAGTAGTACTCCGGTAATACTCCCTTAACCAAATAAAATCCATTTAAATAAGTAGTATTAATTTTATTTTAATGATGTATCAGTGCATGCCAACCTAAGCCAATTTGCTTTGGGTAGTTGCTTAATATCATTGCTTGTCAAGTGATTTAAAAAAAAAAAAAAGGTTAAATAACCAAACAAGACGTAGCTAGTGACACAGCTTTATTTAAATTAAAATCATTAACTTTTACCAAAAGACACTTTTGTTAGATTGTGTCTCAAATACTATTTTAGCATTTTCATTCATGTGAAGAACACAGATGAAATAGACCAAATATGACTTAAGACAACTCTACTGATAAAAAGCTAAGATGTAAACAGATCAAAGAAGGCGGCCAAAGGTGAATTAAGTCAACTCTATTCATAAAACAAACCTATGTAAGATGTAAACTGAAGGCACAAAACATACTGCCAAAGACATTATATTGAACAATAAAAAGGAAAATTAGGTACACATAATATTTTAAATATCTGTTAAAATCTTTTCCCTGGTGTGAGGATTCTTTTTGTAGTTTTATAATTTTTCTGGAGGAATGTTATATTTTGTGCCATTACAGAGCTAATACAGTCAGCTATCATTAGACATGCAGTACAATATGCAGTTCAGCTAACAATCTGGACTTTGTGTAAACAATATAAAGCACTTTATCTAATTTTAATGTATGCCCACAGTTGTCTTAAAAATAAATTTTATGGAATTTTCATACATTTCAATCTTAAAGCAAATGCATTTATATATAAAAAGTACTTTTTGCCTGTTAATTAAAAAAAAAAAACACAAAGAAAACCACTGAACTGCTGCGTTATGGACCAAGATGAAAATAAATCTGTCAATAACAACATGGATCCCCATTAAAATTAAATATTCAACATACAAAAAAAAACCAAAAACAAAAACATGGGAAGAGAAAAATGCAATATTTGGGGAATCAGCGATTGTTGACATGACAATGCTTTCACGCTCTCAGTCTGTTTTATTAAAATGAAAAAAGAAAAAGAGAAAAATAAAAAGCATGTGAACATAGGAAATCGCTGTTGGCCAGTGCAGTTATGGTGTGTAGAATCTCCCTTCTGCTCATAGGAAATGTGTCCTAGAAGAGAGAGAAATTCAATATCCTGTATGAGTGCATTAATCAAACTCCCATGACTCTGTAATGAGTAGTATTCACTATACTCAGTAACCCCTCCCTTAACGTGAAGGCAGGTCAGTGCATCAGAAAAAGTATCTGTGTATCCAATTTGCCTACTGACACACATATCACATACAACATATCACATGTAACGATTAGCAGTGGTACGTAACACTTGCAAAGCACAATAAATAGTACAATAATTAATGCATTATGAATAAATAATTCAGCGTTAAAATAGAGGTGAAAAAAAATAAATTTTGTTCACCTATTTACGAGACTGATGGATGCAGGCTCAGAACTAGACATGGATCTCTAAGACCTGAAGATGGGTGATATGTATACCTTGCCTGAAGGTAAAGGACCATGATGGCTGTGTAGTGCGTGTGTATGGTACAAGGCTATTTGTTTTCCTTTTAGTTTAGTCCTTCTGGTATAAATGCTGATGAGTGGTTCCTGAAATGAAATGGTGTTTGTGGAATAGTGCATTTTTAGTTTTGCAATTTGACATTTTTAGATGTTTTGATTAAGAATATTAATACACAAACTTTACAACAAATAGATTTACTGAAAGCTCCTTACAGTTTCATATTTAGACATTTTGTTGTTTAGTGCATGTGCGCCTGCTTGCACGAGCACCTGATCTATACTCACTCTAGAAGAGGCCGCAGTCCTTCAGGTTGTTCTTGATAATTACATCAGTAACGGCATCAAAGACAAACTGCACATTCTTGGTGTCAGTAGCACATGTGAAGTGGGTGTAGATCTCCTTGGTGTCTTTCTTCTTGTTTAGGTCCTCAAACTTGGTCTGGATGTAGCTGGCAGCTTCATCGTATTTGTTGGCTCCTAGAAGACAAGAATAACCATGTTGTCTGAAAAATGATCGAAACAGCATCTAATATTTAATAATATTTAATTAGATTATTTTGCACTAATCATATCTGGACATCTGGAAATCTTTGAAAGGACAAGGTTTTAGTTAGTTTGCCAAGATTCTAATATATAAACTTTAATAAGACTACTTAAATAGTCCCACATTAAAATGGTTAAGTAAATAAACCTAAATTTGGAAAGCACAAACGATCTGGGAAGAAAACTGCAACACAACATTAAGTGGGAAAACGGGCAAAATCATGGTGAATTTCCATTCAATAAATTCAGAGATTGATTTCTAAACACAAGACCTAAACCTTTGATTTTCTATCTGAAACAAACTGGCAGTCCTTAAATACCAAGTTTCATTTGGTCTTTTTGCATATGTAACAAGAAAATGCTGCTTGAATGATGCTGCAACTACAACCGAAATGATTGAGATCCCTCCTCCAGCACCTGAGTACTCTGGGAAGCAGATGGTCAGTGGGCTACGGGTGATCTTTTCCTCAAATAGGTCCTTCTTGTTAAGGAAGAGGATGATGGATGTCTCTGTGAACCATTTGTTGTTGCAGATGCTGTCAAAGAGTTTCATGCTCTCGTGCATACGGTTCTAGATTGAGGGAGATGGGGAGGTAAAGAAATTACAAACATAATGACCTGGATGAAAGTCTTTCCACATTTCACCATTAGTAGGCACTATTTCTTTAAAGATAACATATACAATACAAACAATTTCCAGTGAAGATGTTTTTGGGTGATTTTTTTTTATAAAATGACTGTTGCTAAAATGTATTATCTGACTAAAGTGAAAAATAAGCTTACATTTGTGTAAATAAGCTTTTAGTCATCTCTGAAATATTCTTGTAATTTTACACTTAGAAATGGCAAGCTGTGCTAACAGTGCATGAGTCATGTATTAATATTTCCACTCCAGTTATTAAGTCAAATAAACCCAGTGTGATTAGAGAGAGGTTGCAGTTATTTCACTTTGGAGAATCTGCATATTACATTTAAAGCAGAACCAGGAGTCACTTATGACATCAGTCAAAATGGTGGGGAAATCCTGTACAGGGTGGTTTGGATGTAATTATTTAGTCAGTGATATGAATTAAAGTGTAGACAGAAGAAGGTCTGGCAGGTCTTACCATCTCCTCATCCTCAGCAAGAACCAGGTCATAAGCACTCAGCGCCACACAGAAAATGATGGCTGTCACACCCTCAAAGCAGTGGATCCATTTCTTCCTTTCAGAGCGCTGGCCTCCCACATCAAACATCCTGTAAGGATAGGGGATCAGGGACGGGAGAAAACGGCTCGCTCAGTATTGAGGTGATTTCATGACTTTCTTTAGTTGGCACATTTTAGTGTTCTGCTTCTTTTTGCTCTCCTGGAAGAACACTTCTGAGTTTTGATAGAACTTGTGTGTTACATGTGCAACCACCGCAGGCAAATATTTATCTGTATCCAAGAGACAGGATACCACCAAGCTCTTCTGTAGTACCTTTTGCGCAAGAAGCAGAAATCTATTTTTTTGCTTTGCTTAAAATAGCATCAACAGGAACAACAAAGCAGAAAGACAAAGCATTTATAAAACAGGCTAATAAAAACTCAGTGTAACAGAAGGAAGTTGTGCATTATATCGAAAAGACAGGTAGGAAGACATTAACAGGGTACATATCTTTATTGCAAGCAATCTATGGATGTGTGTGTTGCTTTTTCCTGCTGGAGTATAACCCAAACAGAAAATACCACTGGGGAAAAAAAATAGACCCATAAAATGAGAGGGGTAGACTGAAAGGCAATGAGTGGAGGAAAGGAAGATTGAGGTTGTGCCACATTCAATTGACACTTTCGTATTAAAATTTCATGAGGACGCTCAGAGATTGAAGCAGAACAAACAGATCCATTATAGACCCTCAGCTGTGACAGAAGCCCACTGCAGGAAAGCCAGTGGAGTTACCGGATGCTGGGAAGCTAAAAAGGAGCCCCTCACATATTGTCCAAAAATAGAACTTCTTCCAGAGGATAAGACAGGAGACACCTGCCAGCGTGCCTTTCAATGTCTTGGATGAAGCTTATCTCCTGCCGAAGAAAGCCTCCTGGTGAAATTGATGTTACTCAGAGCAGTAAATGCTGCCAACACCCTGGTTCCACTTCAGTTCTGCTTAATTCTTTTTCGTTCAGATGGCCATTACACTTCAACTGGTCATCGCAAACCTAATACACTAAAACCCTGAAAATCTCAACTCGATAGGCAATTTGAAAATGTCCAGAATAATAATATACCTACAATCCAGCCTCTCACCGCTGGCCACCGACCAGTCATCTCAATGTAAGTGCAGCGCTGCCAACACAGACCGTGTCATGGTTTAATGGTTGTGTTACCGTTGTCATGGTTACAGTTGGACAGTAAGAAGGATGAAAATGTGAAAAGACAGTTTTGACATTGAAGGCTTCTGTATTATTTATATATTAAAAACGACAGACATCTGGTATAAAGGGAATAAACAATCTGTGTCACAGGGGAATATTGTTCATAGTTGCCCTTGTACCACGGCTTGCATGGGCCAAGCACATAGAATCCTAGTCTGCATGCCTGCCATTAGTCAGCATAGGGAATGGTTTTCACACCTGCCCTAATGCCATGCTCCAAGCATCACCTCCTACAGTGGCGTTTAGCCATTCACTTGAAACCCAAGCTGCAAATCACTGGTAACACACTGATTTCTAAAAATTCCAAAGTGAAGCCTATGATATAATTGGACAAACAAAAGCCCCACTCTTCAAATTCCCAAACTTTTCCAATTCAATGCATCTGTCAGGATCCTTCTTAGACACATTACTATTCAGTTTCCTTCAATCCAAATGAAATATGGACAAATTTGAGGGGGTAGTATAAAAGGACGACAGCAAGTAGTATGCAAACAAGTAGGGCAGATGGATAATCACATATAGATAGCCTTTCAGTAAACTAGCTCCAAGATTTTTTGAGCAAATAAAATACCCTCCATACAAACAAGCATGCAAGACATTGCTTCTAATGAAAGATACAGTAGCTTAGCCTCGGGAACTACTGTCTGTAGAGAACACATTCCAATAGATTTGGTTTGCTAGAATAATCCCCATCTTTCCCAATGAATTGTCTCAAGGCTGACAAATTGCTGTTGTAAGTGATTCACACTGACAAAACAAAAGGACTTTAAGTCATTTTCTTTCTTCTTTCTGTCTGGATGTATTTATGTGTGATCTCAGTAAAATGTTGAAACTTGTGCCCATTGACACTTGCTGCATTCATGGGGTGTGATGGAACCAAATATATCATCATATTAATTTTATATGCCAATGACAGCAAATGTGTTGCCTCTGACAAGCTCATCCATATTACATTTTGATGCTTAATTTTACTAATCTATTGAACAGAGAATGGCATATTTTGCACTAATCATATCTAGACATCTGGAAATCTTTGAAAGGACAAGGTTTTAGTTAGTTTGCCAAGATTCTAATTGCAGAAGTGGTAAAAAAAAATAAAAATCTGTAAGCTGGTGTTGTAATAGTTTAAACTATACCACAAGATAAAAATTCCACAGTGGAGTCTTAAGAAAATGTGACAGATACTCATGCAGATCACTGTTGAAGATTACCCCACGGTTCAATTACCCTTCCAGATGAAAGTAGGAGTTCAGCTGTAGATGCGCAACACATGATGCACAGTCTTGTTTACATTCTCTTGTTGATGTCGGCTGCACTGTGTACTTGCATTTATCGTGCTGTGTTGTAGTGTATCTTATTGTGTTGTTTGCTCTTGTTCGTTTTTTGCCACTTTGTCTTGTTTGCACTTGTGCCGTCTCGTGTGTTTTGTTTTTTGTATTGCACCATGGTCCTGGAGGAATGTTGTTTCGTTTCACTGTGTACTGCGTATATGGCTGAAATGACAATACAGAAGCATGCAAACAGAGAGAGTAATGGGTAGGGACTGAGGGAGACTATAACCCAGCCGACTCACTTGAAGTGCAGATCTTTGAAGGTAAAGTGGGTCTCCACAATGCCAGTGGTCTTAACTCTTGTCCGAAGGACATCCTGCTGTGTGGGGATGTAGTCTGGCCTGGCTATCCGCTCCAGGTCATTCAAGTAGCTGGCGGGGAAGAAAAATGCAACAAGAACATCACATTATCACCCGATATATAAGGCTTACACATAAGTTCAACTATCCTCTATCAATATTTTAAGGCCAAAACATACAGCTACATCTGACCGACTAATAGGAGTGATAGCATAGTCACCTCGACAGGGGTGCCATCACAGTGCCCCTAGAAAGCACTGGCCCAGGTGTACCACAGGAGGAATGTTAACTACACAGATGGCAGCCAATGAGGAGGACCAGCCAGTGCTGGGAGAAACGCACCATGCCACAATAAAGGGAGGCCGGGGAGCAGAGGCAGAGAGAATACAGAACCACAGAGTCACATGCTTCTCTCAGATTCTGCAGAGGATGACCAACCTGTGACAGACACCCTTGGTGCTTCTTGAAAGCCCCCAATGGACTGGCCATGATGGCCCTTCCCAGAGGAGCTCTCCTTACCCCCTATTTGTTTTGGACTGGAGGACCTATGTACCAGACTGCCCATTCCTCTTGCCCCAACAGAGCAGCTGCTCAGGGTCTTTCACTCAGTCCATGAACTCGTCTCCCTCTCTCAGCCCGTGACAGAGAGATATAGTGATTCATCTTCTGGTGTGAAGGTAGAGTCTAAATAAATGGCCAGTGATCTGATTCAATTAAATTATTGTATCTGAAGAGTAAAACACATAAAACACTGATTGGGGAATTCACTTTAACAAGTAGAGCACTGTGCTAACAATGCAAAAGTTATGGGTTCAAATCCCAGGGAACGCACATAAATTGTAACCCTTCCCTGTGGTGTAGGTTGCTTTGGAGAAGAGCATCAGAAATGAGTAATGTAATTTTCCTACCATAAAAATTGCTGATAAACTCAAAAAAATGCAGTAATGTACACACAGACAGGCATACATATGTGTATACAAAATAATATAACAATTTTCTCGAATGGATGGTTTACCACCAATGTTCAGAAATAAATACCACAGCAGGCTGGCCAAAGACATTTATTAGCATGTGAGTGATTGTTAAATGGTTGCTGGCTGTGCATTGTTTATTTTTACTACACCCAGGGCGATAGTGAGCTGGGATCTGGCCTATCCTGTTAGACAGAGGCTTCATCAAAGGGTGAGAGTCGTCATCCTCTCCAGTTCCAGATATCAGGGTGCTTAATGGCCTTATTGGAGGGAGTATTAAAAAGCTCTGATTAAACTTTTAAAAAAAAAAAGCACAATCTACATTATTTGTGAAGCTATATTAACCAGCTGCAGGTCCATCAATTCTGAAGTATCCGTTCTAGCCCAGAGGAAGAGTTTTTATTACGCAAAACCCAAGAAAAATGAAAGTAACTGGCACAAAGTTATTTTAACAGATGTCTAGGTTTCCGTGAAAAATAGTGATACTGGGAGAAATAACTTCAGCCAGGTACTTGGGTTTTTTCTGTCCCCAGATACAAAGAGGTTGTTGCAACCGGTTAAGCACAAACCCGATGAACTGATTCTGTTGAGCTGCAGAAAAAGCCAGCTGCCTGTGGCCTCCTGCCCCAAACTTCACTGAGCTGCCACATCTATATATGATGCAGTCAACCACGAGACAAAAAGCATCTCTGCATTTGCCCCAGAGAAGGTCCACAACAAAACAAAAAGCTCCTGTTTTGTCCAATTCGTGAGGCAAATGAATCATTTAAAGCTTGTGTAAATTTAACCAACATTCCACATTTATTACTGTTGCAGTTTCAGATGCAGAGGCCATGGGACAGAGCCTGAAGATATGTAAAAGGTTTTAGATTAATTTCTTATTCATTATCATAGGCATAGGAGATTGATGTCAATTCATTTGATTTACTCATGGAGAAGACTATTTAGCGATTTGTGCAATAAAATGCCAA
Source organism: Mormyrus iriodes (assembly GCA_011763525.2). Taxonomy (NCBI): domain Eukaryota; kingdom Metazoa; phylum Chordata; class Actinopteri; order Osteoglossiformes; family Mormyridae; genus Mormyrus; species Mormyrus iriodes. The sequence continues at coordinate 21,308 of JAAGVU020010545.1, forward strand.
TATCCTTCACAAAGCACCAACAGCCAAAAACGAATGGTTAGTGTTTAGCAGTTCCACTCACTATGCAGCAGAGTCATTGAGCTGGTACTCTCTGGAGCGCGTGAAGCATCTCTGTACCCCACTGTCTGCCCACAGACGGCGGATCACGTTGGACAGGTCATCCGGAAGCACCCCCTGCTCTTCGGCTGTAGCGGAGAGGGCAAACAGCTGGCGGGCGTCATCCTGCACCGAGAATGAATCAGGTCAGCCATAGAGCAGGTTAGAGACTCATACCCCACATTAGAACTCCATAAACAAGAGCAGTTAGCAGCAAAACAGTATCATGGCAAAGGCAAATTGAAAAATGAATAACAGCAGATGAACATTTTAATGTGTTAGTGCGACAGAAAATAAATTACATTGACAAGTGCCAAAGGTACAATTTTAAAAATACATCTGTGCTCATTCATTTATGAGAGACTGAGTACAAGAAAACAACATTCTATGACTAAAGGTATGTGAGGTCCAAGCATGTTAAGCAAGTAAATAGTCCAAAAACCTTTTAAATCTACCCATTTTTAATCTCCTTAATTGAGTCCCTGGCCACATATATTTTGAAATTAAACTATACAACTTCATTGAATTAATTCAAAGACTTGAATACATTAACAGCGATTACATATTGTGTGCTTCCATAACAGAGGATGAAATTTATAGAACATTTTTAAAGATAATTTGAAAATATAAGTTAACAAAAAGTTTAAAAGGGAAAATATTAATTTTAGTATAATTTAAAATTGATCTAATTGTGCCATTAATGTTACCCTATAAAAAGTTATAGAAATTCCTTATTCGATTTGTAAATAGACATGTTAAACTCATTAATGAAGGGTATAGGAAGATTTTATATAAGCAGAAGTCTCCTTGTACAAAACAGAGGAAGAAAATCTTGAAAATAATATAAGGAATGAAAAGTCATTTGGTTCTTTCCAAAGAGGTTAATGTTTTATAATAACTGCCCTCTGTAGTGCAAAGAAATAAGTATGAGGCAATGAACTGGAGAGGACTCAGCAGATATTCTCTCCCCTGGGTAATGACGGCTTATCAGACAAGAACAATTGACGAGGTTTTAAGGAAAACTGCAGGGGGTCTTACAAAGAGCTTATCACTGTGACACAACTAGTGAAATTCCAGGCTGCCTCTACTGCAGGAGCAGGTGGCCAGGCTATCTCAGAGCTCCAATTCCAGTCTAATGCACTGTGAAAAACCAAGCGTCATTCTTCAGAAGAAATTATTCAGTGCAGGTCAGATGTCCTATGCTCAGGACTTCTTGTGCTGAGACTCGATGCCAGGGTACTATGAGACAAACCCTTCTGTTTTCCTGGCTAGCAGAGCCAGCAACCATTGCAAGAGCCAGAACTGCAGAGTGGGGAGGGGGGGTGGCAGAGAGGGGTAGCAAGCCCTGGCACGAGTCACGGCGTTAGGAGCCATGCAGGGCTGACATATGGCAGCTCCAGATAACTCAACTGCTAGTTTGTGCCACGGCGCCTTGACCACCACTGTATGCAGCACATCAATCCGCTGCTGAGTGACCAGTTTGCTCTCTGCAGTGATAGTCACGTGGAGGAAACGCTGTTGGGATCAGACTGCTTCCATGTTACCTAGCAGGGACACCATTCAACAACAGGTCCCTTAACCAGGGTATAAGGTGTGTTGAGAAAGCACCTTCTCCAATTCAGAAGCATAGGAGAATACCTGCCGTAACCCCCTGATCAGTCGCAAGGCACATTAACAGCAGTAGAAGATGGCGCTGTTATGGTCTGTGACCCTCCTTCTCTGCCACAAACATGATGTCAATAACAGCCAATTCTATTTAATGATGTGAATTTCAGGCACAATGCCGCTACACTAAATAGTGATAATTAAACACTAAATGAAATGTAGCACCATGCTGTACCTTATGCAGGCACCAATAAGAGTATGCCAAACAGAATAAGCAAATCCTCACACTTGGAATATCATGTTACATTTTAATTATCTTCGAGATTATCGGATCTTAAACAACCGAGTGACAGGAGGTGCTTGGATTGTGCAGCCATCGTAAATCACAAAAAAACAGAGTAATAGTGAACAGAGATTATGCTACGTTCCATTTACCACTGGGGTCGGGAGATGAAGCTGAGAATAACGTCACACTCGGGTTGGCCATATTCCAGTACACCAAGTTAGAAAACCATCTAGCAATAACAGCTCTAGCCAGGTTCATTGTTAGCCACTGTTAGCAATACCAGTTGAAGAGAACGCATTATTTTGCGCATACAAACACCATAGCAACATGTCCACAGAGAGAGGTTGTACAGTACTTTGTATGATCGATTTAATGAGAAACAAAGACGACATAAATGCTAATAAACAGTATAGAACTGCAGCTTTCACTTCTGTTGATAAAGGATGCAGCCATCATGAAATCTGAGTATGTGGTTGAAGAGGATCCTCTGATTTTCCAAATCGGAACTCGGACTTCAGGGAGGATTCCAGTTGAAATCTCTGACTAGAAACTCCCAGATTCCGACTTCCCAGTACAAATGGAACGCACAGTTACTAAAAATCTACAAAGGAAGTCAAAGATATAAGATAATGAAACCTATTTGTAGACAAGGTAAAAGCTGAGAGACACAAAGGCAGGGAAGAATTAACAAGAAGCTCTCAATGCTCTGCCTTGATGATGGAAAAGCTGCTGTAAGCATCTCAGACCCAATTCTCGAAGCTGCAGGGCATCGGAGATAGCAGCTGCTTGGAGGAAAATAAGCTGATAATCATTTCAGATGTCTGATGGTTAACTAATGTAATACAGCCAGGGCAGCCAAAAGCCAGCCCACCTCAAACAGAAGTGCTTGTAGAAGATCATTTCGTTTTGGGGACACTCACTTCTTGGGAGGTTCTAACATGCATCTGTGCAACCAACTTTCTTTTTTTTACCTGTGGCAAACTAAAACAAGAAGTGAAAATAAAACAGTGCAAGATGCTAGAGTAAATCTTGGCTCCACTTCTTCATTTATGGTGACAAGTCAATAGTGCAGGGCAGAATTACAAAATCTGCCACTGCTGTAGTTTTTATGATTGCATTTTTTAAGTGTACTTAAAAATATACTACTACTTCTGAAACACCTGAAAAATAATTTTGAGAAAGTTTGGGTAGTTTATCATTTAGACTGGACATGAATTCAAGGTTCTGCCTAAAATCTCTGTGAAATGTGTCCAGCCAACTGGATAAGAATAAATAAAGTCTATTAATCATATTAGAAGTATGCATGGTACCTTATTCTCTCTGCTTGCATCTTATATTCTTATCTCATTAAGGCATCACACACACACACACACACACACACACACGAATAACAAATCCTTATAACCATCTGAAAATAATAATGCTAAATATTTTGGCAACAATGCTCTCAGCTACATAAAATTCATTCTCCTCACTGTATACTACAAAAATTACTATTAAAAAGTCGTTTCCCGGTGCATCATGGGAGCAATCCCCTTATTGAAACATAGGCAGTTCTGCTATCAAGATGGCCTGAGAAAAACACTGGTGCATGTCACAATGACATGCAAAATGCTCTCAAACCAAATCCAATTCAAATGGACTGGTCAGGCTTGCTGTTGTGTAAAGCAGAATATACAAAATTTGCTGACCAAAGGTAACAGGAACCTCAGGAAGACATTTATACAAATAAGTGAATAAAAACTGCAGGGCTGAACAAGGTTAAGTTCAGGGGTATGAACTGATAAACTAACAAAAAAAATGTATGACATCCAGTTATTTAAAATATTGAATTATGAGGGTAATTAAAATGCATGTGAGCAGGTGAATGAACCTGGATTGGGGGAGCACTCGCCTCGCCTCCTGTGTCACGGTGAGTATTTTCCCTTCCCCTAGTGGTAATTACTGCTCTGCACTGTCACTGTACAACGCGCACTTAAGAAATGAGGGGCGGGGTGGGTGGGGTGGGGCTGGGCTGGGCTGGGCTACGCTCCCCCCCTAACCCAGCTTAAGTCAATGCGGCTACTTCTTGTTGTGTCTTTCATTTGGAAGTCAAAGCCGAGAACCAGGTTGGGGGGAGCAGTGACTTTGGTCCAATTAAATAAGTTAGGGAACGTGTGCAAGTTAATGATAAAGTTTTAAAAAAAAAAAACAAAAAAAACAAAAACAAAAATGTTCTAGATTTACATGTATTACTTTCTGGTAAACTCATTTATTGAATTGAATTATATGTTAAAATTTAATACAGCAGAACAGTTTATACTTAATGTGTATTATATTGCATTTCACTTTATGTTTTCCACAGACCAGTTTGCAACAGGGGAATTTACGCCAATAATCTAGTGCACATTGATCAGTTTATTGGCATCACGTCTGACAGACACAAAAGAACATACCGCTCGGGTAGGTTCCCCATATTCAATCTTCAGGTTGGCCATGGCCTTAATGATGGCCATGATGGACTGGATGGTGTTACTGTAAACCACTGCTCGGTACTGTTTGCACTCATCTTCTGAGTATCCATCTTCATGGATGATCCTTGAAGGGGAAAAAAAAGCATTACATGCACCTTCTTGACAGTAGAGCACAATTAATAACCTGACTAAAGATACAAATCTATTGACTAAAAGAAATATGGAATTCTGACCAGAGCAGGCGCAGATCTATCAGCTAGACTGGTCCTGACATGTATGGTGGCAAGATCCAGGCTACACATAAGAGTTGGCAGTACCAAGCAGACCACTGATAGAGCCAGCTATACTCACTGGAAAATGGATTGCAAGATGACAATCTCCCAAGAGAGAGATGGGCATTTGGGTGCGCAACCAATTCCCTCAATATGGTTCAACAGTGACATCAGTGATATGTGGCGTGGGATGTTCTCATCCAAAACGGACAAAAACAAATGAGGCAACTGAGTGTCACATCATGTGGACAAAGTACGCAGGACTTAATAAATTTGCTTTGTAATTCTAAAACCTTGCAAGTCATTCTGGAAATTGACTAGAATTATTTTCAATGAGGTCACCCTGATAGCCTGTAACCACTGGCAAGCTTCCTTGCATACTTGATTTAAAAAAAACAAACAAAAAAAAAAACATATCAGCAACTGAGATGCTACATGAGACAAATCTGAGCCTCATACTATACAGCATAAATGCAGGACAGATTCAGGACACATTTTTGGTTCATATTATAGAGATGAGTAAAAGCTTAGAAAGCTTTCATTTTCACACAGCAAGTGCTTTGTTATGAGGTATTGACATTTTACTGCTGTGTCATTGCTGAATGTCTGCTTGATTGTCAGTTTATTGAGCTTTTCCACTGATGGAAAAACATACACAGCTGACTTGCCATTAAGGGACATTTTTTGGTTACTTAGTAGAAATTATAATGTAAAGAAACCTACACAGCATTCTTTTGCATTAATTACAATAGCATTTTTCTACTGAAGCAAAATTAGGTTAAGTACCTTAGTCAAGAGTACAAAAGTAGGTCTCCCCTGGGGACTTTGACCTGTGTTCAAATCATTAATAATTAATTCTGCCTTTGAGGAATGTTGATATTTTACCATGTAACACTTGTGTGTGTACGTGTGGACATGTGTTCAGTGCACGGTGCCAGATCAATGCCATGTCAAATGTAACAAAATCATGTGCTCTGTACTAACAAGATTCAGCTCAGAAACAAGTGGTTCATGCAAAATCACACAAAAAAAGCCTGTCTGGGCAACAAACAAATGCATTTAAAAAAAAAACATTACACTTCAGTCTGTCTTCACATGTAGCAGCTGAGAGGTATTTGGCAGCTGCAAAGAGAAGGGGGGGCTTTACAGCTACCTGAGTAGGACTGGATTGTGAATGCTGATGCTGTCTGAGCCAGAGCATCCCACAGAGAGCCGCTAGCCAGGGATGCTACAGTTTTAGCTCAATGGACTCTGCAATTCTGGAGTAATAGTAAATACAGTCAGTCCTGCTACAACACGCGTTATCACACCATAAACCTGTTCTAACATGTCTGATGTATTAGTAGCCAAGTCCAATACAACGTGGTATTGTAATTGTATCTGCATGATATTCAGCTGGGGAGAAAAGCACTATGTGAACCTCAATGCAATACGGTCTTAGCGAGAAACCCTACTAGCACACAAATACAGCTATCCAAGTGAACGATGGTGACATACGGTTCATCTACGGATCATTCTTTTGAACCAGCTCTTTTCAGTGAATCGGTTGAACCAGTTTTCAAATCTAAAAGAATCAAACATTTTGTACATTCAAACATTGCCCAGGTCAAAGTCTTCTAAAAGTTTAAAAATATTTGACAAATTATCATAGAAAAACATACAGCAACTTTTAAAAACTCACTTAAATTTGCTTTTTGTATACTGTAGCCATGTTGCCTTCAGGGCCCCCCCCGCATACCGTAATTTATTGTATTTGTGCCGTGTGCATACCCGGCTGCAAATCGACAAGTTAGTGATTTTGGCACATTCAGTTGAAGCATTTACAAGGCAATTCTTGTGAGATACATAAGACCCACAGGAGATGTTTATTATATAAATTTATTAATGTGTGTTATTTTTCATTTAAAATACATATTATTATATTATTGGCCACTGGCATCACTGTTTTTATAATTTAATGCATTGTGTTTGACGTAAGTTACTAAGTTTTGGAGTCACATTACCCTGGCCCTATTTTTCCTATGTGAATTTTAGTATGCAATTTTAGTGAACACAAGATTTTTCAGGAACGCATTAGCCACATTCTAGCAGGACTAACTGTATTCGAAAGACAAAAGTAACAGTGTAGCCATCCTTACATGACTGCTTGCGTTTCAAGCTTCTTGGAGATAATCAGTTGATATTAATAGATGGCATAAGCCACAATTCCATGAGCAAACAGAAGAGACTGATAAAATACATGAGGAATATATATGACTCTCTCAGGTGACCAGCAGCAGCTTAGGAAGGGAGACGGGGTTAGACTCACTTCATCTGTTTCACAATGGTGCTCTTTCCCGATTCACCGGCACCTGTAAGAAAAAGAAAAAAAATTTTTTTTTTAAAAACATGTATGAAATGTTCTTGCAAACGTCTAAGGAAGGTTTTGAAGACACTGCAATGCCAGGATACCATGACTGATTTAAGGCTCCCCTCCTAATCCCATGGTAGTAAAACGTCACTGTAGGTCACTACTCCAGAACTCACAATTACACCAGGGTGTGAGCAGTAAAGACTAACAGTGGAGATGTTAAACAGTGGGGCTGTTTACTATTACTGAGGTTTCAAACCATTCATTTAAGGAAGTGCTATCATTACTTATTATCATTCATTTCATCGATGTGTTGTTTGGCCAGACAATGTAGTATATAGTGCAAGATAACTGCAAATGTCTTCTGAAAATACAAACTTAGCCTGGCAACAAAAAACACAAAGGCATTTTAAATGTCCAGGAAATAGGACACATTTCAATAAAGCCACAACCAGCTCAAAGAGCACAAAGTCCACGCACGGACTGCAGTTTAATCAAGATAACTGCTACTGCACCCCAACCCACAAATCACCCCTGCTGGTCCACATTTCTGCTCCTTCCCAGCTCCCGGGAAAACTTGGACTGTTGGGGGTGGGGGGGGGGGATTGGAAAACACTAGAATTCCAGAATAAAGGGTTTAACATTACTCTAATTTAACTGATTCCATTCCATCAGAACTGACATCTGAAACACTGAGCTTGCAAGTGCTTAAATCATGAAGTGGAAACAGTTTGTTTTACTGGAGTAGGGCTCAGGAGTAACAGGGTGAATGCATCCAGCAAGCCTCTAGACAAGCAGCAGCAGGGGGCATTAGAGGCTAGCTAAGGCATTCAAGTCCCCTCCCCCCACCACAAGGTTATTCCAGCCTCATGCCACAGTCCTGCACGGTCATATGCTCTAAGGCCAACCAGACAGTTAGTGTCACCTTTGGTCAGCCGGCAATGGATGTGACAGCTCAATCTGAACCAGCAACACTCCCAAAGCCCTCATTGAAAACACTCAGAAGTAATATTCTCTTGGAGTTAGCCCTCTAACCGAGGGGGCCATCACAGTACAGTTCTGCCAGCCACAGATTGTAGATAGATGACCTTTTAGAATAAAACATCACTGACATGCTGCGGACCATGTCAGATTCAGATTTATATACAATCCTGTTCATGCTCGGGGGGGGGGGGTGCCAATTTATACAAGATTTACATGGTGTGAAATGAGACTGTTTTCACATTGCGCGTTCATGAAAAATCAATTTGTCCGCTGTTAGTGGCATCTGGCTTGCCACTACAAACGTATGAGTAAATACATTTGCTGCCGGAAGCATACAGATGAGAAAGCAGAAAGGAACAGGCTGGGCTCAGGAAATGTAGGTCTCGCTGTAACCTCAGCTTGCCCGACATCAGTGAGAAATGAGATTTATGCAGATCTATCCTCCCCCATGCATGTTTGGTGAGAACTTTAAAACAGAAAATTCCTAAAAATGTCAAATAAGTATTTAATCTCCCAGGATCGTTCAGAAATCTGACCGTGTCTACAATGGGATTTATGATCTATATACTAGGGAGGCATGGTGGTGTGGTGGGCAGCACTGTTGCTTCATACCTCTGGGACCCGGGTTCAAGTCTCCGCCCAGGTTCCGTGTGTGGAGTTTGCATGTTCTCCCCGTGTCGTTGTGGGGTTTCCTCCGAGTACCCCGGTTTCCCCCCACAGCCCAAAAAAATGCTGAGGCTAATTAGAGTTGCCAAATTGCCCATATGTGTGCATGAGTGTGTGAATGGTGTTTGAGTGTGCCCTGCGATGGGTTGGCGCCTGCAGCTTCCGGGATAGGCTCCGGACCCCCCGTGACCCCGAATGTGATAAGCGGCTACAGAAAATGGATGGATGGATCTATATGCCTAACAACTAATTTGCTGAAGGATTTGACAGTCATACTGCAATAAACAGTGCTTGTTCCACGTTAAAGTGCCTTTTTATAAGGTATTTTAGCACAGTCTTTGTATCAAGGACCTGAAGAGGTGGCACTCTGACAGGGTACAGCATCGGTTTTCTACAGTGCTGCATTTATTAATACCTCTGCTTCAGCCTTGGGGCACACAGTGCTGACTTTCCTCCCTACGCTGTGAATGCAGTCACCATCACCGCAGGGCACAGATTAAAAACAACGGCATATATTTAAAAGAAAAACACACACACACACACACACACACACACAATGATCCGAGAGACTGGCACTACACCATATGCAGCACAGATGACGACGTTTCTCAACAAACCGGGGTACTGATCTATAGGTTATGATCTCCTACATGTTCCATACTTATAACTATCAGTGTTCCAGTAAAGTCAACAACAACCTATGTGTTCCACATGACCCTCAACAGTGTTCCTCTGATAAAGGTCTGTTCAGACCATTAACATCCAAAGAAAAAAAGTCAAAGCTGCAGGAATCAAACTAAAATCTAACTACTAAAATCAAAATCAAGCTAAAAACTGAACAGGATCTTCCATCCAGACTGGCAGTCACATTGAATTTTATGTGCTAAGCACTGGCAAATCCATGGAGCAGGATATCCATCTTTCCCAAGTTCCCATTCTGTCTCCTTCGGAGGTTAGTGGCACAGCACTATAATTTAAAATATGTACTACAGGGCTGTTCAGGGCTCACATCTTTCTCCTGTTTTTGGTAACACCCAGAAAAACAAAATAAATACAGAAATATTTTTGGCCCATTTTTGGCCATATTCAAGTTTAGTTATTATGGAGCTCCGGTAAGAATATGAGCTTTGTACAAGATTGGACTAAACCTATTTGGCAAGAAAGCACTACAATCCATTGAGAAATATTTGTTTCATTTTGCTAAACAAGAACCCTTTATGCAATACATATTCAATGTACTACAACCAGAATGAAAATGAAATATATATATATATATATACACTCACCTAAAGGATTATTAGGAACACCATACTAATACGGTGTTTGACCCCCTTT
>JAAGVU020012885.1:0-30446 GCA_011763525.2 Mormyrus iriodes
GGAGAGTTTCCTTCTTTATATACAGGGACAAAGAGGAGGAGACCTCCTCAGGCAACAAAGCTCAAATAACAGCTGTATGTCCCCATTAGGATGACATGCTGGGTTTAGAAACTCATACTCAAACTAAGTTAGATAAATTAGATTTTTTTTTGTTTTTTCTTTCAATTCTGTGACTTTATAATCCCAGAGAATGTCAGTTTTTAATAAAATTTTCTCATAAATTTGCAACTTCTCAGAAATTTTGAGCTTTTTCCAGAATTTTACCCCTGTCCTACAGCTCAACTTTTTTTTCCTGCAAAGGCCCTAATATGCTGCCGCAATATCCAGTAACATTGCCTCTTTCTTCTCATTTGTTTGCTCAAACAAAAACAAGAACAGCTCATCACTGCTGCTAGTGTGTGTTGCCAGTTTAACGATTTCTTTCAGTATACACACTTTACTCAGTTGCAAAAATTTCACGTCCTGTTTGGTGTGAAAGTTTATGATTTGTCAAATTCACTTCCAAATATTTAAAAAATTCATGTCATTTGTTCGTGTCACATTCCGTGTAAAAAGGCTGTGGAGACACCATGGCGAATGGAATCTGAGCCTCTCCCACTCTTACAATGGGCATCTTCTGGCATCCAGTTCCAGTGGGTTTTTGCATCACGCTAATCTGAAATTCCATTTGCTTATGAGGCAGTGTTTCCTTGTCAGAAACAGGAGACAAAGGGCAGTTCTCCTTTATTAGTCTATTCGAAGGTCCACCCATGTGTCTGTTTTGCCTTGCAGTGCTGAGAGCTCAATGAAGAACTTAATCTGATGAAAGGCTTATAATTTCCCTAGCTGGCTTGAGGCTGAGATCTAGCCAGGGGTAAATTTCCCACGTAGGTCCAGCCAAATTGCACCTCCTTCATGACGGTGTTAACGCACAAAGCAAACAAAAAGAAAAGAAACTCCCCAGCAGGTGTGTTTTTATTGCACAAGTTCTATGATATAATAACATTTGCATATAATGGTGAAAAACCTTTTCAGTGCTAGAAATCATACCCACAGTACATTCTGCCAATGGGGGTAGACCTCCATGAAGCAAAACATCCAACACTAAATATCATTCTTATTTATTGGGAGAATCAGAGTGTGGTTGGAGCAGAGAGCATCATTGTAGCAGGAGATAATGCCAGGACGTACTACTTTGCTGTGCTGTAGTTTGTGTCAAAGCGTTTAAGATTAATGAACAGCAGAAAGTACTGACCTACCACACTGTGCTGATGCACAACCACCACAGACTTGTCTGACATGTTTACTTTAATAATAAATCGGAAAAGTTAGTTTACATCAGTAGGGGCTTCCATGTTTATAAAGACTGGCCTTTGGGCTTAGCAGCAGGCAATTTCGAACTAACGACTGGTTTATGATCTCAGCGACAGACTAATTTCAAATTAACGATGGTGGCAAAATGTTTAAAAGTGGTAAACTTGCAGTATCGAATTTTCATACCATTGTGACAATACTTCGCTTTAAATTTAGCGTAGCAACTTGTAGTTGGGATCTCGTCTACAAGATTGAGTTATGTCTTAAAAAGAATAAATGACAAAAATATTTCAATCAGTGTTCTTGTCCATCATTGATAAGGGAGACAATATTACCAACATTCAACAGTAACTATGTTTACGTTGAGGGTTGATAACAGTGGAGTTTTGGAGTGATACTCAGTAGGGCCCCACAGCATTAAAGTGCATCATACGGGAAGTGGGGAGAGCCAGGCAGGAGGCCCTTGGAGAACTGGATGCCAGAAGATGCCCATTGTAAGAGTGGGAGAGGCTCAGATTCCATTCGCCATGGTATGTTCACCACATGTAAAGGCATGGAGCCTAAACAGCAGAGTGTGATGTGACATGAGCAAGTACAAAATAATCTTTTCAGTAACCTTGTCATCACATATAACACAAGCAGGTCAATGTACTCAAATCTGTAAATTATTCATTTTTAAATACACTCCACAGCCATTTTACACTAAATTCGACACAAAAAAATGACACGAATATGCAAAAATTTATGTCGACTGCCTGGTGAAGGGTATCCCTGCCGAGCCCTGGCAGAGACGGGGTCCACCATCACCCTGATCCACCCGGGCATGCTGCCATGCACTGGCGGGGCTGTGCCAGCCAGCTGGGAAGCAACAGATGTCTGACTGGCTTCCGTGATAGGCATGCACATGGCCAAGAGAGGAAAAAGTCATCTGGGAGTCACGCTGGCGCAGGAGGTCAACATCTCTGACCCCTACATCATCAGACTAGACTTGGTACTTCGCCTGGAGCCTGATACCTCTGTACAGATGTGGTGGTCCTCTAATGTGACAGTGGCAGCCAGTGAGACTGGTGGAGGAAGAGGGGTGGAGAGATGTCCATGTAGCAAGGGAAGAGGGTTATGTCACTTCTGAGTCATGCTGTTCAGTCTGTAAAATGCCCCACCCACCTTTGTGAGTGCACCCTGGCCCATGTCCCCCAAACCCAGTGCTTTGTCTACCTTGACGATCTGCTAATCCATCCCACTGACTTCACCAGGGCAGTACAGAACCTAAAAACTGTGTTCACAGCAATCCGCTTGGCTGGTTTGCAGCTGAACCCTCAGAAGTGGTCTTCCCTCCAGTAAGAGTCGGACTTCCTAGGCTGAGAGGACATAGCTACCGGTCCAAAAAAAGACTGCAAAACTGGCCCGCTCTGGGGACTGTGTTCGAGGTAGGCAGCTTCCTGGGGCTAGTGTCATATTACCGGTACTTTATAAAGTACTTTGCTGCTATCCCAAAGCCACTGTACTGTCTTACAGAGAAGGGAAGTGGTTTTGCGTGGACAGATGATTGCACCACAGCTTTTAACCAGCTCCGTGCGGCAGTCACTAATGAAACCTTGCTAGCATACCCAAACCCCCTTCTTCCGTTCATTCTCAATACAGATGCTAGCAACGAGGGACTAGGCACAGGGCTGTGACAGGCAGGTCCTGAAGGGGAGCATGTAGTTGCATAGTTCAGCTGAACCCTAAGTAGGCAGGAGCACAACTACTGCATAACCCAACGTGAGTTTCTATTTGTGGTGCAGCACTGCAAGAACTTCTGTTCCTAACTCTCCGGTCAACGGTTCTGGTTGCAGATGTACTACGTGCCCTTTACTGGCTACTGAGCTTCCGCAACCTCTGGGACAAGGTTGTGACCCTAACTGGCTAGCATAAGGGTGTGGTTGGATAAAGGTGGGTAACTGGGCTTGGAGACGATCTTGGCCACCGTCCCGGAGACCATGGCCTACCACTCCGGGTGGGGCTCCCTGGAGGAGCATGAGGGCTGGCTGTACAGGTGCTGCTGATCACCGGACAAGGCAGGAGAGCTGCTCCAGCTGCTGGTGCTCTGGAGCCAGTATCCAGTGGTGCTGGCATTGGTGCAGAGAGCCGTCAGAGCCAGGCACTTCAGGGCAAAGAAGTTGTTGGGGAAGCTCTAGCAACACTTCTACTGGCCTAGCTGCTGGCAGGACACTGAGCTTTTCATGCATTGCTGTAATGTGTGTATGGCTTGGAAGAGTCCTAGCCGGCAGTCCTGGGCTCCCTTAAAGCAGTACCTGGTGGACATCCCCTTGAAGCGTGTCGGGGTGGACATCCTGGGCCCATTTCTCTGCACCAAGGCTGGGAACAGCTATGTACTTGTGGACAACTTAAAGTTGCTCATGGCGTACACGATTCCTGACCAGTGCACTACCATCAGGACAGTGAAACTCTTATAAGCGTTGCCACTTTCGGGCCCCAGAGGAGCTGCACAGCAACCAGGGGAGAAACTTCGAGGCGCAGGTGTTCAGCGAGGTGTGCTGGCAACTGGGGATCGTGAAGACTGGCACCACCCCCTCCATCCTCAGAGCAACAGGCTGGTGCAGCAGTTTCGTTGTACCCTAGCTGTACACACACAACTGGTGATCTTTGTCGACCAGCACAAGTGCAACTTAGTCTCCCATCATCCCCTGATCCTGTGGGCTTACTGTGCAGCAGTGCAGAAGAGCACCAGCTGTACCTCTGATGCCATGAGGCATACACCTCACGCTTGGCCATAAGCACTCTAAAGGGACTGGTGTTCAGCTCAGCCCCTGAGCCAGAGCTGCCAGTGACACCAGTTCAGGGAGAGTGTGCAGATCGTGCATGAGCTGGCCAGGCAACATCAGGATACGGCCACAGCCAGGCAGAAACAGGCCTATGACATCTAGTGCTGGGGACAAGCCTTCTAACCTAGTGTCTCTGTGGCTATAATGCCCCATCAGGAAGAAGGGGTGGTCGCCCAAGCTGGACAACCAGTGGAAGAGACCTGGAATGCATATCTGATGTGGTGTACGAGATGCAGATGCCAGAACGGCACAAGACTGTCCTGCTAAATCGGGATCACCTTGCTCTGTACTAATCCCAGGCCCACTTGGACCACCCTTCTCCAGGACCTGGGGGTGAGTACCCTAGAATTCGGGACTGAGGTGGTTGGTGGGGGACTTGGGCCCTGTGGCTGCGGAAGGCCCGGCACTGCCTGGAATGTTCCCAGGACTACAAGAGACATACCAGGATGGGTAACCTCCTAGGAGGGGCAGGGTAGTGCTGGGGGATACCCATCAGACAGCACGGAGGCATGCTGGACCAGCGCCAAATGTAAATAGCTACATGTAATGTTTATTGTATCGTTATTGGGTTGTACCATAATGTGAATGTGTATTTGCATCCACTTGATTGCATTATCAGCATGGTGGGCAGTGGGTGTGAGTTGGAGGGTGACTGGCATATGTACACTAAATGCCATTTTGTACCTTCCCATGCTTGTTTGCAACTATTTTCCTGCGATCGCCATGTCTGGTACATACACCATAATATATTAGTTATCAGGGGCATTATTAAGAATTAGATGACCATAAGCCCTCATTTTCACCATAGAACTGGGTGAAACCAGCAGGTCTAGCAGGAAAAAGCAATGTGGAAGGGGAGACACTATACATTGAGTGAACAAATTGTAAAACTAAAATCCATAGTATCTGTGTACTTTACTCCAACTTCCGGCTTTGCAAGCTTGTTTTCTTTAGGAAAGAACACAAATAACCGAAACAGAAGCACAACTTAATCTGAGCTCTAAATAGTAAACAGAGAACATGGAAACCGTTAATTGTGAGACATTTTAAGGATTTTGTGAGCTTGATTTATTTATGGACATGTTAAATTAAAATGTGTACATGACTCAGACGTATATTTAGACACAAACAATATAATACAACGGTTTAAGACATGGACATTAAAACATACACAAAGAAATAGTTACCTGCCTAATTTGTGGGAAAATATTGGCAAATTAGCTTGTACATGGAATGTGAAATAAATGAATAGGTGTAGTTTAAGAATTAAGTGTTATCACTAGGACTCCGCATTTGGATAAAAACATTTGTCTTTCACATTTCCAGTTGATCCATCCCGGAATTCGAGAAATTGTTGAGGTTGGGAGCTGTGAGAGGAATAAGCATTAAGTGAGGGGAGGGGTGACGGGGCCATCTGGGGAATACATTGTACAAAAATTGAGAAATGTCATTCATGATATTTTTTATGTAGAATATTAACAGGATTAAGTGTATGCAATTCCTTGATTTGAAGAAGCTAATATTTCAGATCAGTCTTTACAGTCTGACATCTGTACTTGTTTTGCCTATTTTTAACATAACTGTGTGCTTGTCCCAGCCTTGTACTGTGTGCTGCTCAAGGCCCCTGCCACCCCTGACCAGGATATTTGTGAAAGACTGATAGAACAATAAGAATCAAAAATAGTTTGAAAATATTTGACCATTTAAACCTACAAACCCTTATAAAATCTGGAATTAATAAAGTTCCTTTAATTTATACATCTGGTTGCTACGTTTGACTATACAAAGCACAGCTACATAACAATAAATGAAACTAATAAATCTGAAACAATGAGTCACTAAAGATGAAACAGATGTTGACCTTTGTTTATAAATCTTCCAAATCTTCATCCACTGGTCCGCTATTGCGCTTAAACCTGATTTTATACTGCAAGAAAAATAAATTTGAATTTAAACAATGTATTGAGGAAAGCACACAGAAATCTACACAAAAGTGTTATGCAATGTTTAGTGTGGCCACAGAGCACAGCATGTCCTATACAGTACAGTCTATAAGTATTTGGACAGAGTTTTTTTATATCTAATTTTGACTCAGACTTAAAAAAATTCAAAATTATTTGGGTAATTGTCCGTTTAGCTGTTCCCTGGGTTAGTGTGTTACTGCATCATCAGTTTATGCACAATATATTGGCTGATAAAAGGTCTAAAAGGTGATTGTCTCTGTCCAGATACTTATAGACCACACTGTATGTGTTAATTGCTGTGGTGAGAAGCTTGAATATTCAAGTGCTAGCAAATGTTTAATGACATAATGCCATTTAACAGCCTGGCATAAATGAAAATGACAAAAAAGACAGACATTCATAACTTTGAACTATGTCAATATTTTTGAAGAAATAGAGGTGGTTGCTGATTGGCCTTGACAAAACGAAGGAGGACCCATGTAATAGGTAATATTCACCCCAATTTTTAAAGTTTTAGAATTCATTTTCACATTATCTAATATACCACAGACCTGTTTTGCTGCTAAGGGCCAATCCCTCCCATACCCTGGAAGATTTTTTTTTTGACCACCCAATGGCACCAGAGTTCCAGTTTTGGAGCTGTAGTCTCCATACAAACATTGCAAAGAGATAAAAAATTGACATTTTTACCCTAATATGAATTCCTATAATATAATAAATACCAAAACTGTGATAACTTGCCCGATGAGATCCAAATTCATATAAAGCACAAATTTCAAGTGGAATATTTTTGCAAAGCTGTAACAGATTTGTAACTTTGCCACATTCACTTCAATGGATTTTCTCTGCATTTACGGAAGTTTCACAATCCAAAAAGTTGACACCTTTCTTCCATTAAAGTTTCTGAAGACAGCAGATTCTTTTCCACGTATAGTAATGTGAAAGGGTATGTAGGTGTTCAAAGAACATTTTATTCATTTGTATTATTTTTTATGATCTTGGATATGACATTTTAGCTATTAAATTGAATTTGTGTTTTTTGAATGGTGAAACATCCCTTGCATATACAGGAATACGGGATAAACAATATTCAATATTAAATTGTTATTCATTGATTGGCAGTATCCATTAACTGCACTAAGATAATATTTAAACAAGTTTATTCCTAACTGCTTCTAAAAATTGGTTTCTTAAATAAAGCAAATGACGACACACACACACACACACACACACACACACACACACGTTTGTATTCATATCTTTGTGGACATGGTCCATTCATTTCTATGGGAAAAACCCTAATCTCAACAAAAACAAATCTTAATCCCTACTCAGCCCTAACCTTAACCATAAGTAACCAAACAAAATAAAAGACTTTAGGCATTTTTAGTATTTTGATTAGAGTAACAGATTTTGATAGAATTGAGCTTCCCTTGTGGGGACTGAGAAATGGTCTCCGCAATGTCAAAATAACAGATTTATCTTTACATTGTGGGGACATTTGGTCCCCATAATGTAATGCGCACACACACACCCTGGTGACTGCAGGCTTTTTCCTGGGAGGAATCCATCTGCTTCTCTTCAGTGTTAGCAGTCCCCATTACTACGGTCATCCCTGAATGTAGCAGAGTATAGAAACCACATTACACAAGCGATGGCTACAAGACAATATGAAGTGCTGTACCCTACAGTAAAGGGACAGCACAGAACCTGAGAGAACAAAGATAAATTTGGTGTACTACTCTACAACAAAGGAGCCGTGAGATACACAAACAAAGTTCTAGCTAATATTCATTCTATTCCCCTAACATAAATGAAGCTATGATTCAACTCAGAAAATCATTTTGAACAACTGAAAAGTTTATCCAGACATCAAAAATTTAACTACAATAGATTCTTTTACCTAAAAGACGAGAGCCCTTTAAAGCTGAGGCAAAACACATACTTACAAGACTCATAACTCTCCATGACCAGCTTGCTGTAAGTACCCTTGCGTAGCAACATCACCTGAAACACAGTGGTGTGACAGCATGAGACCCAGAAAAGGATGAATCTAAGGCACCAACCTGAGAACATCTCATAGCTCCCTGGACATCTTCAGAACCCTCAGTCTCCCTCAACTTTATTATTAAGAATTAGATGACCATAGCCCCAAATTTCCACCACAGAACTGGCTGAAACTTTGTTTGGACAAGTGGCAGATCTATCAGAATAAGACCAATATAGAATGGAAGACACATGCATTTTTATGAGTGTAAAATTTACTACTGTATTTATGCACTTTACAAAAACACAAATAAAATATGAGCACAACTTAATTTGTGAGCTCTAAATGGTAAATTGAGAGCATGAAGACAGTAATTTGTGACATTTTAAGGATTTCATAAGCTTGATTTATTATTTCATGGGCATCCATCCACTTTCTGTAAACACTTATCTTAGTCAGGGTTACGGGGGGGGGGGGGGGGCCCAACCCATCACAGGGCACCCACACACCCCATTCACTGCCACATGCACTCTTATGGGCAATTTGGTAACTCCAATTCACCTCATGTTTTTGGACTGTGGTGGGAAAACGGAGTGCCCAGAGGAAACCCCACAACAACACAGGGAGAACATCCAAACTCCACACACATGGAGCCACGGTAGAGACTCAAACCCTCGTCCCAGAGGTGTGAGGCAACAGTGCTAACCACTGTGCCACCCTTATTTCATAGGCATGTTAAACTAATATGAATACATGATTTGAATACATTGTGTGCATAAAATTGTAAAAGATTATGTCCGTGGTCCCTCCAGGGGTCTGTGTATACCATTGGTTTATACTGTTATGTCTCAGAGAATGTTAATCATAGTGAAAATGGGAAATGGAATATAAATATTTGTGTGAAAAAAAATGAATATGTGTAGTTTCAGAATTAAGTGTTATGACTAGGACTCGACATCCACCCTGAGAGCATGCTGTAGTTACCTGGACATCGCCAGAACCCTCAGTCTCCCTCAACTTCACGGCGGCCAATTTCAGCAGGTCACCGATACCCAGTAAAACCTGGTTTGATGTCCTTCTCACTGTCTCTAGTACCCAGGGCCGATGAGAGGTCTACAAACACATGTATAAACCTCCAGTACTACATTTTTTCTCTTTTAAATTTACACTCAGCTGTATTTGGACATAAGCATAGACACTTCTGTTATAGCTGTTACGTTTGTAGGACTTTCCTTAAGCCCTTTCAGGTACAACTTTCAAAGCCCCATTTTGGTTTTGGGACAAGTGTCAAGACTTTACAAACCTCCATCATTAGCCAGGGCACCAGTTAGCACAGGACCTTGATAAGCCAGTCTGAGAGCTTTGTTTAGAGAACAAAGTGATTTACTCACAATGTAACTGAACTGGTGAAGCGAGCTACGAAGATGCTCCACAATCTGATCCTCCTCCAGCCTCAGAGAGCAGGTCTGACAGAGGTAGTAGTAAGCACAAGAGTCATCATCCACACAGCGACACTCCAGCACAAACTGAAGTCCTGTAACAGCCATGGGGCAGGGATTAGTCAGTAGTTCTGTGAGTTATTTAGACCTACCCTGCTAAAAAAAAAAAAAAAAAATTCCAGAGTAAAAGCAAAAGAGGAGGGTATTCATTTATTATAAGCTCTAATTGTCAGTTTCCTATGAACCAAGTGGCCAGTGCCAACTGTGAGGCACACTAATAAAGAAACAAGTACTTAAATTGTTTTAAACAACAACATGCTGGATTCCTATCATTAAAATTTCCTACAAATATAAAATCAGCTACGAAGTGCCATGACAAATTTCCTGATTATTTTTCTTATTCATAACATTTGCTTCTGATCTCCAAACAAATGTAGCAAATATACCAAGGGCAACCTGAGTAAATAAAACACAAATTTTTAAAATTACCATTTGATTCATGGAAGGAAAAAAAAAAACTGACCATTACCCATATCACCTATGTGACAAAGTAATTGCCAAATTACCAATGTAATCAACCAATGAACCATATCTAAATGGTAATGGGTTAAAACTAAACTAGTCACACCCAAAGCTTGATTGCTATCAGCTCTTCCCGGAGTCCTGAAAACGAAAGTTATTGAAATATCTCAGTTGTGAAAGGGGCACAAAACTTTCTCCAAAACCCTTGGATTCCAGTGAACCACTGTGAAAGTCAACATCTCCAAATGGGAAAGAAAAAAACTTCAAAAAATAGTAAATCTGTAGAGGAGTGGCTGGTTGAGCAGAACTACTTCAGGAGCGTATAAAAAAAAAAAAAACTTATGAGGGAAGTCAGAGCAGACCCCAGACGATCATCTAAGGAACTGCAGGTCTCTCTCACATCAGGTGTGTATTCATTTCTACAACTAGAAAGACACTGGGCAAAATTGGTGCCAATGGGTGAGTTGCAAGGAAAAGTCCCACTGCTAAACAAGAGGAATGTGAAGGCTCATAATATTTGCCAAAAAACACACTGATCACCCCCAACACATTTAGGAGAATGTTCTGTGGATTGAGTCAAAAATGGAACTATTTGGAAGACATGGGTCATGCTACATCTGGCGTAAAGCTAACACAGCATTCTACACACAGAACACCATGCCCACAGTCAAACATGGTGGAGCTAATGTGATGGAGTGGGGACGGTTTTCTGTTTCAGGGCCAGGGTGACTCGCCATAATTGAGGTACAGATGAATTCAGTTGTCTACCAGAAAGAACTGAAGGACAATGTCTGGTTTTCAGTCTGTAATCTGAAGCAAAAACACGGTTGGGTTATGCAGCAGGACGATGATCCTAAGCACAAGAGCAAGTCCACCTGCCATCTGAATGGCAGAGAAAAAAAATTGTTTTGTTGTGAAAGTCCTGACTTGAACCCCATTTAAATGTTGTGACGGGATCTTAAATAGGCAGTTCAGTGTCAAAAACCCTCCAATATGGGTGAATTATAGCAATTCAATAGACAAGGGGCAAAATTTCTCCAAAGTGATAGACATCTCCTCTTACCACAAGAATTTTATTGTAGTTGTTGCTAAGGGTGGAACAATGAAAGTATGAAGTTTAGGCAGGCGAATACTTTGTCATATGGGTGATGGTGAATTATTTTCCTTCAATAAATCAAATTATTTAAAATATGCATGTTCTGTTTACTCAGGTTGTTCTTTGTTTTATACAGAATTTGTTTGGAGATCAGATACAATTAAATGCTATGGATAACCAAAAGAGGGAATTAGGAAGGGGGCAAATACTTCGTCACAGAATTGTAGAATTTCCTTCACATTCACAGTATTAACCCACCACCCAGTGCACCCATTCTCCACAAAGTATAAGCCTGCCCACAGTACTTACCGAGCACACAAGGGTCTTCCCTTAAGTTAGACATATGTTCCTGCAGAATCCGCTTTCCTAATAAAGCCTTATGCTGTACACCACCACCTGCTCCATTGAGTGAGTGAAAATTTTTTAGTGACAATTAAATGTCTTTGCCACCATGGCACCAAGAAATCTTTAGGACAAAAGGTATTCAGGCATCACAAACAGAGTCAAGTGTAGCTCCAGACAGTGGCCTAAAACCACGATAAAGCCCCCCAGACCTGACCTCCAGTCCAAAGAAAGTAAATCAAGGATCAACATTAGGAGATGATTGCTGGCACTCTCAAGGTAGTTGACATCCTTTATGTAGACCTACCAGATATTTCCTGAGGCTTGTTTGGTCCTCCTGGATCTGGGATGGGTACTTTAGATGACTGCTGCCACCGGACTGACATCGGTGGCTCAAGTAAGAGAAAATTGATTATGCAGGAGTTGGAAAAATTAGAGCACCACCAGTGATCATTAACAGCCTGAATATAAAAATGATATTTTCAAAAATGTGTGTTTTGGACTATATTTAGGTTTTTGAAACATTGCCCAAAACGGGACAGAATCTTTGCTGAAAGAGACCGGGAAGAAAGTCTGTGTGTGCATTCATGCAGAGCACACCATAAAACACACTGGCAAGTTCACAAAATGCCATCAAGTACACACACCCAGCCTTGCTTTGGAGGTCATCTGGAACTGGAGTTCACCCTGGCGGTGATCTCTCTGGATCTTCAGCTTCTCTAGGGCTAGGAAGGGAGTATGCATAGCATTCACATACAGTAAAAATGATATACAAAAGCCCACCACCATACCCTGACAGAGAAAAACATTTAAACAAGCCTACCAGTATCAAAGGAGGCTGATGCCACCTTCTGGTACAAGCTTCTGTCCATCTTTTTTACCTATTAAAACACATTAAATAATTAGTTTCCAAATGCTTCATTTCCTTTAGTGTAAGAATGAGTTTGGCTATTGGGGAGAGTATGATTGTAGAATATATTGCAGACAGGATTTTGCTACCAGAATTTACTTTGGCACCTTATTTAAATATAAATAGATCAAGCAATAAATGCAAGTAATATATGGAAGTATGGCATCACTTGAAAATGCTACATTCAAAGGAGAACTACACATGAACCACTAATAATCCTAATGAATAAAAAGCGACAAGGCAAAGACACTGGGCACAGTCACCTGGGCGTGGCCCATGCCCTCTGTACTCATCAAAGCATGCGCAAGCTTCACCAGGTCTGTGGTGTTCACCACACCAGATCCCTTATCACAGCCCTCCAGGAGATGGGGATGTTCCAATCTCTACAGAGGCAGACAGAGATATGAAGCAATTTTACCTAATATTATAAAAATTGTACATTTCCATTTGGTGCAATGATTCTCATGTGCTTCTTAAAGCTTTAAAGAAAAACACATCACATCACAAAATAAAAAGTTTAAACAAGAAATTTGAATAAGGTCACAATTAAAATTAGAGTATAATTTGTTATATTTAATCGTTTTTGGCTCTAATCTGAAATATCTTGAAATATCTGGCAACCCCAATCTATTTGGTCACATTGGCAGGCAGTTTGCAAGATGGTGGGCCTCTCCAAGGTGACTAAAACTCTGTGACGTCAGGTTGTTCAGGTGAAGGCTGATGGGATGACCCTCTTTGCAATTAGAAGATGAATTAGTCATTCCAAAAGCCTAATTTCTCAAATACTGAAACTGTACAAAAACTAATTGATTTGTCCAAAAAAGGCCAGTTGCCCGCATTAAGTGAGCGTGCAAGAAAACAGGATGGTAGGGAGACTCTCATGGGAGAAAAAAAACAGTTCAACACCACAGCTGGAATGGTCACCAAATTATATGGCTATAGATACGCTTGGCTTGACTCATTCACTTATCATACAGTATTTTACTTAAATCTATTTAAATCCGTTTTTACTTAGCTACATTTTTAAACATTATTGTATTTTTTGTGTGCCCTGCCTTTTGCACCTTTTCCTGTCTTCTGGACAGTTATAACATTATTAATCCCGGAGGTAATTGCTTAAGTTCTCTCATTCTGATTCAAATTGGTTCTGGACAGGGCAAGAATTTGTTTGAGAGGATGTCATTATCTGGGACAATATGGACTGAAGGCCCACTCCGCAGTGACAAAAGTCACTCATCAGCAAGAGGAATAAAAAGGCTAGACTGGTGCTTTGATGTGGAGTATGTTGTGTAAACAGAGAAGAAGTGGTACAAAGTTCATTTCAGTGACAAAAATTAAAATACCGTCCCCTTAAATTTTGATTGTTACTGTATGGGTACCTTACATTTTTGAATGAGGCAATAGCGCAATATATGGGATGGATACCCAGAAAAACTGAACAAAAAAAAATTAATGCTATTTACAGTATATACAAGGGATTAAAATTAAACCAACAGGAACAGTACTAAAAGAATTTTTAACTCTTGATTCTTTCACTTAAAAAGTACTCAGGTTTTGAATAAAGACAAACACACACACACACACACATTCATAAAGCTATGGATAAAATTTGCCAAATGGAAAGGTGAGTGACCAACAATCAATATTAACCATTATAAAATATTCCGAAAATTCTCAAGCCCCACAATTAAAAAATTACTTACTTGTACAAATATCCACAGAATATATGAATATACATGTGTTTAAAAGATCCATAGATCTTTGTTGACAAGATGGTGGCCTCAGGCTCAGTTTTTGCTCACAGCTGCCCCCCGCTGGTATTTCCAATTTTACTGGCTTCTGTCGTTGCAGATATGATTTTGGATTTGATCAAGTGCAGATTAGGCGTAGATTTTCCATCCATAATGTTTTTGTGAAGTGGTAATAAGACCCATCAAAGATCAAATGCAGCAAATATCAGCCAAGATCAGCCAAATAATTTTTAAGTTATCATGCTGACAAGATCAATTGTCTAAGCTGGCCTTCTCTTTATCATCACTATGCAACACTGCTTATTCAATTTTGGGGTCACGTGTCTCAAAATTTGATTAGGTCCAGATATTCAACCTTTCACCAAGTCTGCAAAGGTTGAAAAAGATCTGTCAAATACTTTGAGTTATGCTAACAGGATCAAATGTCTAAAACTACCTTTTTTTGCTATCACTATGTGGTGCTGCTTCACTTTTGGGGGCGATTGGTGTCAATTTGAACACTTCCAGTGTATAATTCTTACAATATACCTCCAAAGTTCGAAAAAGAATTGCACAATACTTTTTGAGTTACTATGTTCACAAGACCAAGTGTCTTCTATAGCTGCAGTTACCTTCCTTTGCTTCCACATAGAGCTACTGCTTCATTTTTAGAGCAATTTGTTTGAAAATGAAACCAGGTCTAGATCTTCATCCATATAATGTTTTTGTGAAGCATTAATAAGGTTCAACAAACAAGGTCAAATGTCATCTGCTTTCACCATTCCCATTGCTGTCATTAAGCGGCATTGCTTCAGTTTTGGGATGATCCGTCTCATTTAATTGTAGTGTGGCACCAATGCAATACGTCTGCAAAGTTTGAGAAAGATCCAGCAAAACTTTCACTTATCTTAACATGGCCAAGTGTCAAAACTGCCCTTTTTTGGCTATCACTATGTGGCACTTCAATTTTGAGGCGCTCTTTCAAAATGTAATCAATTTTAATTCCTCACCATGAAATGCCTCCGCAGTATTTGATGAACAACCAAAATGTTATTGACTCGCATACCAAAATGTATGTGGCAGCAGAATACAGTAAACTGCAAAACAAATAAATAAAAAATATTTTCATTTAGACTAAAATTTAGACTAATCATTGTTTAAAAAGTGACATGTACTAAATGTTTTCACAAGGACCGCAAATTCTAAAAATTTCCAGCATTCACACAGAAGCCCCATAAAAACTCTCAAATATTTGTTCTCCCTCCATCTCTCTATAAAATCTGTTTGTCAGACTCACCATGTAACAATACTGGTGATGCCAGTGAACAATGTGTCCACATATGTTCGCCTTTTCTAGTTTTTGGAAACAGCTAAGGCACAAGTAGAAAGTGGGCTCTTTGAAACTGCGACACTCCACAATCCTCCCAAGCCCTACAGAGGGGACAGCAGAAGCATGTATAACATGCAAAAGGCCCAATTAAACAGGATAAGTCATAAGCAGGAGAAGAGTGGACAAAGCGTTACTCACTGACCAATGACAGGATGGGTTTTCCCACTCAGGAAGGGGAGCATGAATTTTGCCAAGTGGCTCTCATCCACAGGAAAATCAGCTGAGAGAGAGGACTGCTGATCAGACACACACCCTGCTGACAGTCCGATTCTGCAATGTTACATTTTAAGGCATTCATAGAAACCCTTAAAGAGAAAGTTACTAAAAACTGCATGTTGGAGATGCATCTGAAAGAAAGTTTTCAAAAGAAACGGCAAGCAAAATGCTGTGCAGGTATACAGATCATTTCTATGACTAGAAACCCGCTAATGGAACTCCATATGTGATGACTCTGTTGGTGACTATAATTAGACATTTTTTTAAATATCAAATATGAAGCTGCAGTGAACGATCCATCCATTTTCAATAAACTCTTGCTTATCATGGACCATCAGGGCATTCACACTAAGGGCAATTCAGATAAAACAACCTGCCAATTCCCCAGTCTCACTCACTTTTTTGTATCCGGAGGAAGTGGGGGTCCACAACAGGGGTTGGGAAGATGACCTGTTCAGAGATTACCTCCTCTCTGGTGATTACTACAGGCGAAGCATACACAGGTGTGAAGACAACCACAGCCTTTATAGGCCTAATAGCAGAGCCGATTTTCAGTGTTCACACTGAACACAGTGAAATTATTAGATACAGTAGTTTTTGGCTGAGAAATAAGAGCTGAGCAACCAGTTTTACTCACCTTTCTTAATGTCAAATTTTGGTAATGTCTTCCCCACCACAGGCATGTGTGCATGTTTGGTTTGTACTTTTTCAACCCGATCTTCTGCAGATGGGTGTGTCACTTGACCTTCTACAGGTGGAAGTGCTGGGTTTTGCCTCTTAGCACTGCTCACTTGAGCCAGAGAAGTCAGAGCAGATAAAAACGGTTACCCTTTGTCTCACCAGCATACAAAACTGAACAATGACATGTAAGGGAAAGCTTTGAGCATGAGAGTCTGCTTGGTGAAAACATCTCACCTCTCTGGGTAGCTGCAGACAGAGCCCTCTCTTCCACCTTTACATGCTCCTGGAGTGGGTCTGTCAAACAATCCCAAATGCATTCAATCACACACACAGGTAGTTATTAAAAAAAAAATAATAATAATATAAAATCAGTAATAAACACTCACCCACTGTCTTCTTTGAGCTCCCAGCATCCTGGAGGTTATCTTTGTTCTTATTCAAGATAATCTGTAGTTTATTTATAGCTGGGGGTGACCAAACAGACACTGCTAAACACAGACCGACAAAGGCTCACTGATAAGAATTCATACCAAATCCCGAAGGCATCCCAGAATTACCTTCCCTAGTAGACATTTTCTGTAGCTTCTGATAGGCGGGTAGGTCGAGCTTTATCACCTGGTAAACAGAGGACTCTTTATAAAAGGAAGCTTCATGAGAAAATGTTTCAGAGAATTGCCCATTTCTTAAATTTTCATCTTTCAAAAAAAAACCTTAAATGAAATATAGATTATGCTGTCATTTGTGCAAGTAAGAGTACAGGTACATTGGAATGCTTCTTTTTGTACATCTCATCTTTTTTGAGATGTATACTCATACACACTAAATGGCCACTGTATTAAGTACACCTTGTTGTGGGGGTTGGATCCTCTTTTGCCTTCAAATCTGGCTTAATTCTCTGTAGCATAGGTTAAACAAGGTGCTTGAAACATTCCTCAGAGACTTTGGACTATGTTGACATGATGGCATCACGTAGTTTCTGCAGATCTGTCAGCTGCATCTTCATGACGTGAATCTCCCGTTCCACCACATCCCACAGGTGCTCTGTTGGATTGAGATCAGGTGACTGTGGAGGCCATCTGAGTACGTATTATCATGTTTTAGAAACCAATCTGAGATATGAACTTTGTGACATGGCGTGTTATCCTGCTGGAAGCAGCCATTGGAAGCTGGGTACACTGTGGTCATAAAGCGATGGACAGTCAGCAACAATACTCAGGTAGGCTGTGGCATTTGAACGATGCTCAGTTGGTACTAAAGATGCCCAAAGTTGCCAAGAAAATATCCCCCCACACTATTACAGCACCAGCCTGAATTGTCACAGCAGAAATTGAGACTCATCTAACCAGGCAATGGTTTGTCCAATTTTGGCGAGCCCGTACCCGCTGTAGCCCGTTTCCTGTTGTTACCTTACAAGAGTAACACCCAGTGTGGTTTTCTGCTGCTGTAGCCCACCTGCTTCAAGGTCTGAAGTGTTGTGTGTTCAAAGATCCTCTTCTGCATACCTTGGTTGTAGTGAGTAGTTATTTGAGGTACTGTTGCCTTCCCATCAGTTTGATCCAGTCCAGTCAGTCATTCTCCTCTGATCTCAAGGCATTTTTGCCCAAAGAACCGCCACTCACTGGATGTTTTTTTTTTTTTTTTTTTTTTTTAACTTAAATCACCCCATTCTGGTGTTTGATGTGAGCAGTTACTGAAGCTCCTGACCAGTAGCTGTGTTGATTTTATACATTTTATAACTGTTGACATATGACTGGCTGATTGGAGATTTGCTTCAACAAGCAGTACCACGAATCCCTTACAACAAATTTACATGGGTTATGAAACCTGCGCGACAGACAGGATGCTATACTTAGATATGAAGGACACAGAACAGAATAAAGAAATAAATCGCAAGCAGGTGTACCTAATAAAGTGGCCAGTGAGTGCATACCGAGCAAAGCTTGGGGTCCAAGAACAGGGTGAGCCATTTATCTGGTGCCCCTGGAGTATTTTGGGGGGCAGAATAAGCCTTGTGGATATCTTGCATATTCGTGCGAGTTACCAGGGTATCTCCCACGTTCTCAATTCTACACAGCTCCTTGACAATAGAACGAAGGATCTTTCGCTTGATGGGTTTTGTCCCAGCTCCAAATTTTTCCAAGAGGTGAGGGTACTGTGATCTCTACAAAGACAATATCAGACAATGACATCAGAGTCCTCCACTGCCAAATAATCCTATCCTACTATTTCTTCAAGTTCAGACACTCAGTGATAACATGGAAATAAGTGGTAAAAACACAGTGCTTACTAATGTAGAGCCACATAAAATTTCAAGGTTCCATGTATCTTAAGCCAGAAACTATATCCATTTGACTCACAATATAACTGCAGCAGTGAGAGTTGCTTTGAACATGGTTGAAAACCTCACAGGAGGAGAATTTTGCACGGCATACGTTGCAGACATAAAGAGGAGGCACCTGAGCAGCTTGGCATTCAACCACAGCTCTCAAACCTAAAGAGAATCACAACTTCAGCTGTACAAAATATTTGCAATTCCAGCAATCACTGTATTTAAAACCACACAAAAAGGACAAAGTGAAAGAACATCTAAAATTCTCCACAGGTGTGCAAGTGGGTACTTTGAAGTACAGGAGCAGATGCACCGGATACTAAATGAGAGCTACGGTTCAAACAATACAGGAAGTAAAAAAGCTTCTACATATTCGGGATAAAACAAAAACTAACCAACAATCCTTTTTGCCTGTTTGCTACTCAGGTATTTGGAGGCAAAAGCTGATCGGAGAGAGGGTCTGCATGGAGTCAATTTGGGCCATGTGCCTTCTGCTAGGATGGAAATTATTGGAAAGAATTAGTCAGAGTTAGAAATACATAACCAGTAATAAAAAGAGTTATATTAAAATTATCAACTTCTGCCAGTTCCTCAATTAAAATGTATCAGTGTTTAAGAGTAATATTTACTATGTGGAAATTTCTTGCTTGCATGGGGACACAAATTTTAATATAGAAACTTATGAAGCACTGAACCAAAAAAAAAAAAAAAAAAAAAATCTATACTCGACGAAATAACCAATAGACAGTGGCCACATGCTACTCAGGAGTAATGAACCACATATATGCATTTGTTCATAAACAAAGACAGTAAACATCCTTTGTAAGCAGAGCCTGGTTTAGGTTTATGATGTAAAGATATTGTTTTTGGTGCTATTCTCATAAAGAGAAGGTAATGAATCTTCTGTCAGACAGAAAAGGAAATATTCCTTTGTGCAAATTCATATGGATTTTTTTAAAGGTAGGCCAGAAAAATCAGCTGTATGTATATTATACACATATATATACACATGCGCGCACGCGCACACACACACACACACACACACACACACACACACACACACACACACACACACACACACACACGTGTAAGAGTGTGTGTACACATGCATTTTCTTGTGTTAACCTAAACAAGTCCCTCACTGCAGTACCATGAATCCCTTACAACAGATTTACAGGGGTTATGAGACCTGCGCGACAGACAGGATCCTATACTTCGATATGAAGGACACAGAACAGAATAAAGAAATAATCACAAGCAGGTTAATCAGCAGCAGGCGCTGCTCACCAACCACAGGCTCTGTTCTGATAGTTATTACATGGTATGGACATGAGTTCTTCAGCTACAGTAAGCCCTCAATACTGGTAAGATTTTTAGGTCTTAAACCAAACTTCTACAGCAGGATCAGCAGACACTAATCAGACAGAAGCTCTCCCCTCACTCCTCCTATTACCAGCCTAAAACCCTCCATCACTACCACCATAGAAGTGACTCACCCATGTGGTTCTCAGCACTCCCAACGTGTGAGGTACATAACTGATGAAGCACATGATGCCCCTCACGTTCTTCTTTTGCAGTGACTGCTGGGTTAGAGGGCAGACGGCACTGTAGTTATGAAACATTCAGTTCTTAAGGCTTTCAAAAGGAGACCTGCATTATACAGTATATGCACATCCAGCTACGAACAGGTAAAAATGTAAAAGCAAAACGTTGATAGCGGATAAAGGGCTATACGTATACCTACCCAAATTCACTTCCAACTTTCCATCATTTTTATCCTGATCAATCACTTGTGGGGGTACCAGCTTCTGAACCTCACTGGATTCAGTATCACTGCCTGAAGGGGTTGTGACATAATGGACAGGGATAAGCAGCGTTCTAATAAATCGGCATGTTTATGTAACTTTTGGTTACTGTTACTCACCTTCATGCTCTCGTTTTATTGGTAGATTTTTATCAGATGTTTTTGGGGCTGCCCACCCAAGCATCTGGTCTGGATATTTAAAGAAGGGATTTAATGAAAAACAAAATGTTAATCTGTGTTAACAAAGGGTCAAAGACAAGCAGTTAGGTGAATAACTTACATTTGTCAGAAGAGGGCGTAACCACTGCTTCAAAACCAGGGATAAATGGCATTCTAATAAAACAAATGTTTATGTAACTTATGGTCAGAGATGCGAACTCCAGTTTGCGAATCGGATTCGAGTCGCACTCGAGTCGCTCTTAAATTGACTTCCAATTCGACTTACAACTCGTTATTTTTTTGCTCGAACTCTACTCTGACTCGTTGATAGCGACTCGTGAACAATAGGAGTCTTTAAGGCTCTGTTGCATTTTCTACACACGCAAAGCATAGTGTACAACTCTCCCCAAACCGTTAAGGCGTTAAACATCACTATGTGCGGCTGTGCACAGAGCATAGGAACTGCAGCCAGAGAAGTGTGGTCAGGCGATATCAACAAACACCACGCGTTTTCTGTTTTGCCACTATTTCAAACTGCGGTCTCAATCTGACAAAGCGCGGGACATTCCAAATATTATTTTACATTAGATGGCACCGCTTAGAAACAGCCGTTGCTTAACCTGTGTCATATATTATATATAGCCTACATTGTGCAGTGACATTTATCGGCATAGGTTGCCGCAAATTTAGTAGGTATGTCCCAAAACGTTAACATACCCTTCCAAATCAAGCTGTAGTTTCTTACAACTTAGAAAGTGCCTGCGCCTTTCCTTTGTGCCATGTACTGCGTGTAGTGTCTTAAATTATTTGGATTTCCATCATGCATTCCAGTTTAACGGTTTTTAATAAAGTAAAAACATAAAGCCAGCAAATAATTCGATTGAACAGTAATATCACTGACTTCTCTCCCAAAACGAAGGGCGAAGCACGACTGCACACATTGCTTTAACCTTTTAACATGGAGTTCGCAGTTTTACTTGCATAATCATTTACCTGGGCATACTCACACGAGCTGAGAAACAAAATCAAATTTTATTCATTAATTGGAGTTTTTGCTTTAGAACGAGGTTAAAACTGAAAATCGCTATTTATATTAATATGCATTTACTTTAGCAGCACGACAAACAGGGTCTTGGTTATACTCATTCATTAGCCAATCACAACACTTTAACGTAGTTGAGGGCGGAGTCAACCATACTTTGGTCTGGTTGCCTCAAACAGGAAGCTTCTTTTTTGTTAATCATATCAGGAAAGGTTTTAGTTGCGTTTGTGTTTGAGTACATAGTTGATTGTTGTTGCCAAGTTTGAATCCGCTTTGGACTATATATAAATTGTTCACACTAAAGTTTACGTGTTCTACTCAAAGGATATCTTCATTATATTATTTTTGAGAAAGTATTGGTTTTAAAATTTACATTCAAAAAGTACTTAGGTTCTTACAAAAAATTTATTGCTTCAAAGGCATTTTAAATAGCAATTTAGATGTATATAAGCCTAAGGAACTATGAGATATGCAGTTTTTGAACTGTTCAAGTGGTGATTCCCATTTAGTTGTATCACTCAATCAATTACTAATAGAAATAAACAGGTGGTTAAATTTTTGATAAGTAATCATGTCAAACTGTAACCACAATGAAGGATTTGAAACTTGACTCGGACTCTAATTTTGTGACTCATGAACATCTCCGTGGTTACTGTGTTACTCACCTTCACGCTCTCTTTTTATCGATAGATTTTTATCAGATGTTTCTGGGGCTGCCCACCCATGCATCTGGTCTGGAAATTTAAAGAAGGGGGTATTTATTAAAAATAGGGTGTGAATCTGTGTTATACAAAAGGTCAAGGACAAGCAGTGAGGTGAATAACTTACATTTGTCAGAAGAGGGCAGAACCACTGCTTCAAAACCAGCCTTCCCTTTTTTCATTATCTTCCAAACAAAAGAGGGCAACAAGACTGATCACTCAGACACAGGTACAATTTCCATGCAACCACACACACACACATTCACTGAATAAGAAAACATTACTTTTACTACAGTATTTGTGCGTTTAACATGGCAATATTGTTTTTAAACTGGCTTAAACTGAAATTTAGGCTCAAACCTGACAATCCTGCAGGTATTATAAAAGAACAAACACAATTCAAGAACAAGGGGAAATTTTTGAGCTGTACAAATGACTGCTTAAAGTACTTGTAGTTCGCCTGGTTTGCGGGTGATTTAAAGCCTATGCTGAGTTTTCCTTTAGACAAAGCCTGACGGTCAGTCAAAATGAAGATAATGATTTTTTCCCCCATTATCTTGATACATTGGGAAAATGTTTATATAAATTAAATGAAACAGGAACCTGTGGATTACCTGGATATCCCCTAGCCCCTCTTTCATCTCTAGGTATTTAGCTCTCTCTTCAAGAGCATCCTGATACTCTGAGAAATCTGGGTCATCCTTCCAGCCATTGATCAGTTTGGGATGTAGAGATTTCTTTAGGGAAAAGGTAGCAGATGCAGCAATGAATCAAACAGCTTTCCTCAGGAAGTATTTCAAAGTTTCTGTTAGTTTATCAGGATAATATTGCATCATTTTTCATGATCAAGGTAATCAAATTTTCCTTATCTTGAAAGTATAATATAAACCCTCCTGACAAATCAAATGAGAAAATTAGCACTGTGATTTACCACAAACCTAAACATTTCCCAGACTTCCCAAGAACATTGTATAGATGTGGGGCTTACTTTATTGTGAGACAAACCGCACCAAAACCAAAGCAGTGTCACTTTGTGGCTGTCCTTTAATGTGCAACCACTGACAGATCTGGTGAACATGATTAGTGAGAGAAGGTTGAGGAGCATGGGAGGAGTAGGAATTAGATGGGTGGGGGTAATGGGGCTGTCCAGGGAATAAACTGACAGCATCTAGTTGTGCGTGTCAGTGTGTGCGCTTAACCAACCTTCAACTTAACCATTTCAGGTGAATACAGAAGGGACTTTGACAGGTTCTAAACAGCAGCATCACCTGCTGGCCAAACAGGGAAACAACGGATCAAACCTGACAAAGACAGGGACTGATCCTGAAATAGTCATTAAGTGTTATCCTGGGGAGTTAGTTATGCCTCATGTCATACCTACAATACTGTCTTGAATTTTCTTCACCAAATTCTAGGCTAATTATGCAAGTTTAGAGGAGGGTGAGTGCATCATTGTATTCGGCATATTTAGCGATCACGACTTGACTATTTTGCCTCACAAGCTTACAAAAGCACCTGAAGTATCCATAGAGAATAAAATGCTGAGACTCAATATTAAAATCACCCTGCTAAAGGCAGATTACCCAACACGGCAAACTAGGTCATTATCATCCATAATTCAGATGTTCACGTATAATCTGTGTATAGTTAAAACTAATCTTCTTATGCAAAGTGATAAACAAAATGACACCTGTGGTTAACTGAGAAATCTCCAATCCAAAATTTGGAAGATTTCCCTTCACTTGCACCCTCTGACAATATTACAATGTACTAGACCACAATTAAAGTACCCTGGGTATCCTATCAGGGCTAGTTTGTACGCCACGCTTGTAATGCATACGCTTATGCTCACCAGAGGCCAGAGCGAGAAAACCATCTTGGTCGGCTCCTTCGTTTCCAGTCTTATTTGTATGAGGATGAAGCATGAAATGTTGCACGCTCAGTGTCTCTACGGCGGGTTGCTTAATTTGCAATATTACTGCAGCATTCTTTATTTTCTACCCAGTGCATATTGGTACTTTGCTCTGCCACATTTTAATACCTCATGCTGAATGTTGCATTATACATTAGATATCTCGTAGTAATAGTTGTTAGTGTTTCGTGCTTACTATGACAGCTGCATGAAATTGGGGAAAAAAAACGTCGATTTCTTGCGATAAAGTGGAATATTTATAAAGCGTGAAGGAGTTCAAAATTCTCAGAAACATGGTCTCAGCGATTTAAACAGCAAAGATGAAAATTATGATTGGCTCGGTGTGCGCGTGCAGAGCTCATGCAAAATTAGTGGCAGTAAACTTATCGTTCTTTTTAAAGATGGTTAATTAAAATTGCAGTTTTGTTCGCTATAAAAGAATATAAATGTTCTAGCGAAAGTCGACCCCCCGCTCTCAGCTATTTTTAATCACCAAGATTTCTAAAACACCAGAACTGTATTTGAAAAATGCCATTGCTCATGAAAATACTGTAGCGCCGGGCATACCGAGGCATCGCGGAAGCGGTCAATTACGAGATGATTTACTTTCGGGGAGGAACAGGCTCTTTTATTGACAGTGAAGAAAGACAGTCACAACATATTTTGAGAGACGAGGTTTTGTGGATAAGGTAAAAAAGAAGCCGGTGTCAGACACGTTTATTAAACATAAGGACATGCCAAATTTATACAGATTCACTTTTGGGCATCACAATATGCTTCATTAATATTTTAGGTGTACTACTAATTTGCATACCATATTGTTGGCGTAAGTAAACATCCATAAAGTCAGAAAAAAGCCGGCATCCAGACAAATGTTTACGCTCGTCATCTGAAAATACTGGTGATTTTTGCGAATGTGCCATACAATCGCAATGTGATATCGTGCGGGGCTAGTCCACACTTTTCCCTCTGCAGTTGTACCCAACCAGTAATAAATTTTACCTCCAAACTTTTAGTCGCATTCATTTGCGTCAAATTTTACCCATGACATTTGGAAAAAAGATAATTGACAATATTCTCATAACTTACAGCAGGTCACAGTCAGTTTTCTTTTTACCTCATTTGCTTTTACATAGGTTTTATTTATTTTGCTTTTATATGACGTTATTTTACATCACTGTAAGCAGTGCACTGGATGTTCGGTGCGAGAATAAAGCCCTGCTTGACTTGACCTGCTTACATTCATGTACTGAAGTACTCCATTACCACAGCTGTGTCCGAATTCAGGGGCTGCATCTTTCTAAGGCTGCATTTGAAGACTGTGACAGCAGCTTGACAAGGCTTTCCCATTTCAAAGACTCCTCCAAATGCAGCCTAGAAATGAGTTAGTTACTCTTTTGCCAAGATCCCGAGATTCATTGCAAAAATCTTTGAAGGATGCAGCCTACAAAGACTACATAGATCGCGTCCTTCGAAGGACGCAGCCCCGAAATTCAGACACAGTCCATGACTGACAATGTAACAAGATGCTGCCGTAAGACAAGTGCGCAATACTACTGCAACCCTCGTTTAGGCGAATAAGAAAATGGCACCATCTATATGATAAGGACTGCCATGAAGCCTATCATATTAAAAATTTGGGTTAAATGGATCTTGTTTGTAATCTGAGGACTGCCTGTATTTTAATGCTAAATGGGGGTTTGTGTGCTTTTAAATACGGCCCTTAGTAAAAGGTTCTAGATATTCACCAATCTCATTGCTATTGTAGTTGTGAAGAGCAATGATAGATCAAAAAAAAATAAAAAATTTAGCGCACATTCTGGGACCTAAAGACCAAAACCACCCACTCCTATCCATTACCCACTGGACTAGACCTATACTCAAATCACAAAGGGCATTCAGTCCAAATTTTGAACAGAATTGTGCACCCTAATAAAACTGCACCCCAGCTTCCCAGAGTGGGAAGCAAAGGAGATCAACATCAAGGTAAGTAAGATTACAACAGACCTATAAAAGCAGTGTTTGACCATATCACACGCGAAAGAAGAAGTGATCTTAAATGTCATTCAACTTACAATGTACTTATATCGGTGTTCTGCGCCAATGAGGTGTCCAACAATAAATCCCTGTGGTATCTGTGTTGCACAAGCCTCACACATCATGTAGGGAGCCTGGTTATCTTCATGGTACTCCACAATAGCTCTAAGACCTGCAGGATACACATCATTAGGTTCACATTCTAGAAGAGGCAAGTACCAAAATGTCTCTTTGACAGAAAATCAAACTATACATCATGCAGGTAAATCGCTTGCAACAACCGAACTACCTTTGTATACATGTAATACTCAAACATGCGGTATTTCTTACAAGTACAATACTAGTTAAGGTTAAGCAAGGGAAATTAGTATTAACTACTGCTGCACAATATAAAATTGCGATTATATGGCATGTGTAATTATCACCAGGGCTTTAGATAATGGGCAAAACATTTGTCCAGACACCAGCTTTTTGGTACTATATGCTTACACCCACAATTTGGTAACCAGATTGGTAGCTAAAATATTAAGGGCATATGATCGCCAGAAGTTAGTAATCTATATAAATTTGGTGCGTGATTGTTTAATAAATATGTCAGACTTCAAATTACAAAAAGTACTGCCACACCACAGATGACTTTTTACCTTGTTTATCCACAATATCTCCTCTTATAAAACATGGCTCCTGAGCTGTCCCTTTCTTCACCACCACTTCAGTGCTTATCACCTCTAAGATTTACCAAAACAGTAGCATGTAGGGTGCAACGCTAACCGAATTTAATAAACATAAGAATATGCCAAAGTTATACAGATTACTAAATTTTGGGCATCACAATACGCCTCATTAATATTCTAGGTGCAGTACTAATCTGCTTACCGAATTGTGGGCATAACTAAACATCCATATAGGCCTAGTACCGAAAAGCCAGACAAATGTTTTGCCTGTTATCTAAAGCCCTGGTGATTATTGCGGATGTGCCATATAATTGCGATTACATCACAATGTGATATTTTGCAGCCCTAGCATTAACCAAAATGGCTTCAGCAGCGTATTTTAAAGGCAAAACGTAACTAAACAGGAAGCCTCTAGGAAGATGCTAAGAATCTCTGATGCTTTGAACAAGCCACTTAGAAATTTTACATATTTGATAGAATATCCATCCGACAATTTTTACCATCGCCACTGGGGGCGGGGGGGGGGATGCATTGACTATCAAGGTGGCAATTCAACTGCATCGATCTGTAACATCAGGATGAGTAATAATGGGTTTTTATGGGCAAAATCCTCCTTAGAGAGATACTCCAACATCCCTAATGGATGCTCTCACATGTGGTAGCGGGACACGCAAGAGCAGCAGCATTAGCATACACATTTCCAAAATGTAGGATGGCAGGGGAAGGCTCATTGATGAACGAAGCAGTACGGAGATGACCTTTGCACTGCAACGATGATCCTTGTACTGCGATGCTTTTAGGAAATACCCCTCTTTTTAATTCATTCTTTTTACTAGCTAGGTTATCTACTCAAGAAGTAGCTAAGTAAAAAGTAATGTTAGCCTGTGTTACTGTTGTCTCCATTTGTGTTATTGTATTTGTAAACTACCGGTACTGACGTTTAAAACCACTATTTGGAAGTAGCCCAATACATGATATACGCCCACACATACATGTAGGTATTTTCACACTCATACTGGCACACACACACACACACACACACAATGACAAATAAGTTCACACTAACACACGGGCTGATGAGTATGAGGCAACTAGAAAGACGCGGTAGGCGAGTATTGTCAGTGTATACAGATGTGTGTATGTGTAAATTTATATATAATGTATATGCTGTTATTTATGGTTTTTGTATATGTATTATATTTTTTCCCTTATAAAAAAAAACGTATGTACATATTTTTGTGTACATGTATATGCTTTTGTTTTTTGTATACGTTTCTCTTATATGTATATATGTTTTGTGTTTTTTTCCCTTCCTTTTCTCTTTTTCCTTCTCTCTTCCTTTTTGTTGCCTTTCCCTTTCCTGTTCCTGCCCAGTCTTAAGGTGGTTTGATTACCTGATTAAAGTCTAAAGCACGCA
Organism: Mormyrus iriodes; assembly: GCA_011763525.2. Classification (NCBI taxonomy): domain Eukaryota; kingdom Metazoa; phylum Chordata; class Actinopteri; order Osteoglossiformes; family Mormyridae; genus Mormyrus; species Mormyrus iriodes. Next base: position 28,471 of record JAAGVU020012885.1, read on the forward strand.
ACAGGACGAGTATCCCAAACTTCTCCTTTGCAGAACAAATCTGACCCGACAACAAAAGGGCAACCAGACCACACATTCTGCTTGCTAATATATCGGGACAGGAAAAGTGTCTCTTAGTCAATATTTAAACTTTAATATCAATATTCACAGTTAGCAACAACAGAGCTAAAAAGACTACTAATTTAATGGACATGACTGCATTAGATGATCAGACACTTTTCATAGTGGAGGACGAGGGATTTCATTGACTCTTTCACTGCTCATATGTGGTCTCAGAGTAGCAGGCTGTGACGTTTATAACTCATTACTAAAATGTGGCCTATAGATTGATCTTTATATTTCCTCAGTTTAAAATGCATAACGTCATTCTACTCATCCATGCTGGTAAGCTCAGCAAGTTTCACCATTGGCAACCACACCCTGGCAAGAGGCTAGTGGCACATTATCAGTGATAATTAATGCGATTAAATTTAACACAATCAAAAGAAACATGTTATGACAAATGCTAACATAATGCATTAACTTTGACAGACTTCTTTCAGTTAAACTGTTTATTGTGTTACTCTATTATAATACAATAATACTTTACTCCCATCATTTGCATATCAGCTGTAGTAGTTAAGGGAGGCAGGCTTCAAACAGCCTACACACAAGCACAATAATTTCTATGGGCATACCTCATATCCTAAGTATGGCTACCTTAACCCCCACTCAGCCCTAACCTTAACCATTAGTAACCCAACAATATAAGATTTTTGGCATTTTCAGATTGCATTCACAAATTTTTATAGAACTGAATTTCCCCTTATGGGGACCGAAAAAAATGGTCCCCACAATGTCAAAATAACAGGTTTTTAATCACATTGTGGGGACATTCGGATGCCACAATGTAATGTATATCTGGACCTATGGCTGGGCGATAAACTATAACGATAATCACAATATAAAATTTTCCTCAATGTGACAAATGCGCGATGAAAGTTCTATATGATTTATGGCCCAACATGTTGCTAGTCACATGTTTCGCAATACAATCAAATTATGTCACTTTCTCTAACTACTTGTCAGGACCAACAGTTGAACTCAAGCACAAAAACAGCTATGAAAACTGAGGATTAGGCTCCGGAACCCCCGTGACCCTGAATAGGACAAGTGGTTACAGAAAATGGATGGATGGCATAATGCAACAGGGCAGTTCAGGGGAGATTCAAGCTACTGAAAAGATCAGGGGCTAAGTCAAGTTTACCAGGGGCTTCACTTTTTTTTTTGAAGGAAGATTGACATAAGGACTAAAATACTCGGGGCAAGGCTTAAAATGCTCAGGGCTATAGCCCCGAGTGATCGGACCTAACGACGCCCACTTAACGACGCATGTAAGTCCAAAGCAACCCGTTCAATAAGGGTAATCCAGCGGAATCTAAAAAGGATAGTGCACAGTGAATTTCAGCCAATAAGAAATCCAGAAAGTAATAATCCAAACAGAATTAAGAAAATATAGGAAGAATGCCAGCAGCGGCGTTTTCAGCAAGGACTAAAATAGTATACCTCAGACTTATATGTGTATAATGTGAAATGCTGTTTGGTACACGTTAGACCACTGCGCGGGACTTTTTTTAATCCTGCTCCCACTGAATTTCTGACCATTACCACCCGCTCCCACTTCCTGTCTCTGTCACTCCTGCAATATTTGTGTCCAACCCCGCCCACACCGGCAGACCCATTAATTGATATACTGTACAATGAAATACGCTAACATGCATCAAATGTTTTATTCCAGCAGAACAAGAACCAAAAAAACCTCTCAGCTTTGAATCGCAAATACACATGTAAACTGAGGCCAAAAACTATTAATGCGCCACAGACTCTAAATGCCTCACCGATGGCGCACTGGACGCAGGTACTGTGGAGGGAGGAACTGGCAAGGTAGCGTGCCGGGAGGCAAGAGCACAGCTTTTGCAAGCTTCTACAAAATAAAG
>JAAGVU020013169.1:0-30335 GCA_011763525.2 Mormyrus iriodes
CCCCATCCTGGGTTGTTCCCTGCCTTGCGCCCACAGCCTCCGGGATAGGCTCCGGACCCCCCGCGACCCGAAATGGATTAAGCGGTTCTGGACAATGAATGAATGAATGGATGGATGGATGGATGGATGGATATTTTATTACTAAATTACTAAGGGCCCTTTAACAAAAAATAATAATGCATGATTTGAATAATTTCACGTTTGTAATTGTAACTGATTCATGTAACTGGTAATTATTTCCATTCTCGTTTCAGTTTCTCGTGTATTGCCTTGTCTTTAGGTAGTTATGACTAAAAATAATAACGCAAGTTTACAGAAATTATGTAAAATATTGACTATTATTATCCATCGAATAATAAAAGCTTTTGAAAAGCTCATGCGTTATGCCTATCGCCGTTGTTGGTTAATGACAAACAGAATAGAACCGTCCTTCAGCACAATTTCACTTCCAGCTTGAAAACTTTATAGATTGGGTAAAGTCATTTCCTGTTCGAGAAGTTTACAACAAATCAATGTCACTTCCTGTGTCAGAAGTTTACAGCTCGCGGAATGTCATTTCCTGTTGAGTTTACAAGCGCCAAGTCACTTCTTATTCGAGAGGTTTATAGCTATCCCTATGCGTTGAGGAATTTCCAGCTAGCACTATGTAATTTACTCTTTTATGAGTTAGTAGCCAGAATACTGGTTAGGTTTGAGGTGTTCTTAAGCAACTTATTTAGCAAGTCATTGTATCAGGAGACCCCTGTTGTATGTTGGTTTTTGTTTAATCTCAAATTTAATTAATCAGATAAAACTACTTATTAATTAATTGAGGTATGAACAACGAGTGATGATTATGTTGGACGCAAACACGATAAAGATACATAAACTTAAAGCATAATTTTGCAGGTGTATTTGTACCGAAGAATTAGAAAATATAAATATAATTTAGCCCCTCGAATGATGATAATACTAATAATTATAAAAATCATCATCATGATCATTAAGTATAGTACCAATTGTATTATGCACATTTTAATTGGTCATAGCTCCTAAATTATTAATTGAAAGATTGATTGAAACCAAATTCAGATTTTTTTTTTTACCGTGCACAAAATTAATCAAATATGTTTTCAAATTAAGTTATTCCATTTTAAATTTTAGAATTATGGGTTGTACCTGTTAATGAATGCAGTATTTTTTTACTTTATTTGATTTGGAAGCACAATGGGTCAGCTCTTTCAGTCATTTTGACAACTGAAAAATCTACATTGACTAGATAGTGCAATTGTGTGAAATGTGAGCATATAAAATCTATGCAGTGACATCTGGGGCAGGATGTTCCCTTGCCTTGAGCTCATAGCTGCCTGATTTAGACTCTGGGCATTCCACAACCCTGCATTGGAAAAGAGGTTACGAGATGGATATATGGATATATTTGATATTGTGGCTATATATTTCAGTCATATGTCTTGAAAGCCTGCAATAAACATCTGGGATGTCCCAGGACCGAGGCAGAGTGTTTCAGAGTTTGACTACTACATAAAAAACAAAACTCACTGAAATATTACATGTGACAGTGGTCATTGACTGATACGTTTATTGAATAATAATGGAAACATGACTTGTTCTGATTTCATCACTTTCCTTTATGAGGACCAATGACAAAACAGCTTCTATTGTCGCAGGCTGTAGCGAACGCCCGATTTGTCCCTCTCCTTCTACCGTAGTTCTCCGTTCGATTTGCTCCACGTCGGCCGCGCCTGCGCAGTATCTTTGTTCACCTGCGGGGAGATGAGAAACGGCGAACAGAAAGACAAGACGCCGACTAGGTTAAAGTCAACGACGTACAGAAAGCGCGCTTCTTCTGCGTTTGACAGCAGCGGCGGGGGAACATGTTTAAGAAACTGAAGCAAAAAATCAACGAGGAGCAGTCACCCCAGAGGAATGCTCAACCTCAACAGCAGCAGGCCCAGGTCGGTGGAGCGGCTCAGCCGAGTTTTACAGCTGTAGCAAAGCTGTCCCGGTGCGTTGTCCCCTCCACTGTCCCGGTTCTGTCCATTCGGGTGTCCTAGTTACCGTCCCCTCTTCCTTCTCGGTTCCCGGTCCTCTCCGCTGTCCCTCGCTGAGGCAGTCGTTTATCTTGTGGTGCGTCTCGCCAGCAGCACTGAAGTCACGCACCTGTTTCATTTTCTTTGGCACGGCTCTAAGCTGCCACGTAGTGATGTCATTCAGCTCAAGGTTATCTTTTTGGCAGTTGTATCATTACCGAGTTTACTGCTGGTTAATGAAACCACGTTTCCACTTCAGTTTTTGGACATCTGAAATGTTAGACTTGAATACTACTTACTCGTTTTGTTCCGAGAATAGTCCAGGTGAGGTCTCAGTTTGCAGTTTGAGTGTCTTATTGGTGTGGAGATCCAGACCCAAGGCACCAATGGAGTCCTTAGTCTTAGAGTGGAATAAAATTGGTTAAAGGGTCTTTTTTAAAGCCATGAATTGTTGCAGCACCTGTCTCAAAAACGTGGAAGTGTACTGAAGCAGTACGCTTATAGTTTGCGATTTCGCCATTCTAGTAGGTGTACTTGGTGTAATCAAACTTTATCGTCCTTTAGAAATACGGAGGAATACAGTGAAACAAAATAACGTTTGTCCGAGACCTTAAAAACGGCTTTACGAATAATATGACAAGTTAGACACACAGGACAGCAATAAAAAAATAAATAGCTGTGCATAGTGAAACCTTGTAGTAGGGCTGTACGGTGGGTTTGGTTGTACATTCTCTTAGTTTAGAAATGCACCTGTAAACAGCTGACAGTGAATGAACAATGGTAAAAAAAAAGTGCATAAAATACAGTGTAAGGTAGTCAATTTATTTGTAACTGATAAATAAATTTACCAGGAGAGAGTCATGAAACAGTCATGAATTTAAGTAGTTCAAGTGAATTCTAGACAGGAGTGCTGGGGCTGTACAGGAATATTGAATCTGATTGCATAAGGAAAGAAGCTGTTGCTAAATTGAGTAGAGATGGTCTGAATGCTCCGGCGTCTCCTTCCAGTTGGTAGGTGGTTGAAGAGATCATGGGAGGGGTTATAAGGGTTATTGTGTATGCTTGTGCCTTTGGAGATGCAGTGCTTATCAAAGATTTCTTGCAGTATTTTACATGCCAGCATAAATAAAACGGTAAAACATGCCTCCTTAAACGGAAAAGGATGAAACAACCATATATACTTGGGAATTTAACAAGCAACCTTCTGGCTATGTGTCTATGTCCTTAAACACACCTTACGTCAGAGTCATTTGTTGAGTATTTCACCTGATTTATTGTTCCAATTTCTAGATGGGAATACCAGCAATCTGAAAAACATGCTGGTATTTGGATGTGATGGCGGCCTTGATGTGGTAGCAGTATAACTGTGAGAGGTCTTTTCAACAGGCTTAGTAGTAGTATTTGGCAGTTTTAACTGATCAGTGATGTGAAAGTGTTCTTCACAGGTGGGCCCCCGGGATCAGCGCTCTCGTGCTGCCTCCCTGCTACAAGATGACAGTCCTCCTGTGCCCACAGACCGAGAGGTGAGACTGAGGGTTTTGAATCTTACACTCCTTTATAAATAAACTCTTCCACGCTTGAGCAGCCTAGGCAGTGATGCTCTTACAAGGGGATGCTGCGCGGTCACTTGAGTGTTTTTTTTTGTTTGTTTTTTCCCTTTTCTAAATATTTTTTTATCCAGGATATTACTGAAGCATTATATTTTTCCTGATCACAGATTGTGTTCCCTGGTACTGTGGGTTTTACAGCTTCCTGCCCATTAGAAATGTGATCGAGGAAGTCTTTTTATGGACTGCTGCCTCTTCACTGGGGAAGGAGGGCTGTGAAGATCTGGGAAGCGGCTCAAGGGGAAGCATGAGAAGAGATGTAATAGATAAATGGGCCCAGGAATCCGGCAGTGATTACTCATGGAAATGTATCTTTTTAAGTCCTTAAAATGTGCAGAATCTAATCAGTGTTGCCTGATTCAGGTTATACTTATCACATAATGGGGTGGTAATTATGGCAGAAAGGGCAGTATAGTAGGTAGAGCCATATGTGATTGATTGAGCCATGGAAGCTCTGTTGAGTGCTGTGGTGGATGGCGTTGCTGTGCTCTGCCCGTCAACCTACTATGGTGAGACTCAGCTGGTAGGTGGATGTTTGTGCTGAGAGTTGTGAGAATAAATAAGCAGCTGATGATTATGGTCCCTTTGTGCTCTGATCATGACTGACTCGGGGGATTTGGAAACCTTCCTGTGCCATAAGTGTGCTGGAAAAACCTGCTCTTTCACCTTTCAGATTTGCATTACTGTATATCCCTTTGAGTTTCATCTTCATACTGTTTAATTAGATATGTTCAGTGCTTTGTTATTGTGGCGATTGTGCATTACCAGGAAGTAGAAAATTATTTTTCCCCGTTCAAGTGTAGTTATCTCCTCTTTGAAGATGTTTGCTCCTGGCCAGCCAGGCAACGAATTCCTTAACTTTCCGATGGTGGTTTTGGCAGACCCAGTTTAATGGTTTACAAGGAACTGATTACTTACTTGGGGGCTTCATTTATCTCCTCTTAGTGTTAAGTTCTTTCTCATATTGCTACATTACGTAGTCCATGGGATTACCTTTCCACTTGAATAGATGTTTTTAGAATGTCAATAATGATTAGCTGAATGTCTGGCATGCACTCCTGTGGTATTGGCAACCGAATTGGAACTGGTGTAGGCCTATTTCAGGAAAAAAGATCCACTTGTTTTGAAATCCATCTGTGCTCAAATGTATGAGTGGGGCACAAATGCAACTGAAACAACAGATCCATCACTTTGTCATGAAGACCAAGGAACTGTGGAACTTCTAAATAAGGGCGTTAGGAGGCAAAGAGCTGGAGAAGATTATAATAAGATTGCCAGTAGCTTCCCAGGAGCCCTTTTGAGTCCATTTTGAAATGGGGGAATAATGTAAATCTAATGCCGTGAAGATCAGGTCATTTCACAGAATGGAAGACCTTTTATGAAGGTGTGGTGAAGTATGAGGCTAGCTACAGCACCCTCAGAGTTTCAGTGCTAATTGGCCGAAATCATGCCCAGAGATATGCGATCTCTTCAGAACCACACAGATTTGGCCTCTGTGGCAGAGTGGCGAATTGGGACTCACCTTTGAGAGAGGTCAGCATTATACTTGACTTTGCCAGCACCCAGATGACAGACCCCCAAGGCTATTTAAATGAAGATATTGTTCTCTGGCCTTCTGAAAAGGAAACATAGCCAATGCTGGAGGCAGTTTATGCAATGAGGGGCCAGGTTCAAAAAGAGGAGCTGAGAGCTTTTTGACGTCGGGGACAAGAGTAATGGCACCAAATCATGGAGGAGAACCTGTTTCATTTAGCAAGAGATTAAATTTAGGGCGATAATTCCAAAGGACAGGAAACAAATAAATGGACTCATCTGAAATATGCCTGTGTTTCACTGGAATGTTTGTAATAAAACATGCTGCAGTTATTTGCTGTAAATTTCACAACAGAACACAAACAACAGAAAGGCAAAATGCTATCTTGATCTGGGATGGTGATTTATTGGCAGTTTTCGAAAAGTTTCTGTAAACTAGATGGTTAACAAAGGTGTTTTTTTAACTTATAGCTTATTTACATACAGATAAATGATATTGTGAATAGTCAGAATAATAGATCTGTACATGGGGTAAGTTTTAAAATGCAGGGGTGCTTCTGGATGGCAGCAGCTGGGGAATCGGTGTTCATGGTCTGGTGATTGAGACACAACTGGTTCTAAAGTGTCAGTACCTTAGGTCTGTTATGCAAGCAATGCTACAGATAGTCAAGGTGGGTCAAGATAATCTCTTATCTTGGAGCCAGAGGGGAACAAAAAACACATGAGACAGGCTGTCTTGCATTTATGGATTATGTAGAGAGTTTGTGAAAATGACCACTCAACTATGGCAGTATAATAAAAAAAATCAAATGCTGTGTGTTTTCACAACTGTGAGGTAGACCTGGGACTCCAAATACTAAACAGAGGGATTGGCTTGGGATTCCAGTCTCTTTATCATTAGGCTAAGTATGGGTAAATTAGTTTGATGTGTTTGGGTAAAAATTCCACAATGTAGTTATGCAAAGCCATACACACGATGACTGACAACTGTTTAAGGCTTGAAGAATTAACTTGGGCTGGTGCTTCCTAACAGCCATTTAAGTCCCTTCTTATAAACATAATAAATATAGATTCATGAATATAAGTGTAAATGTTTAATGGGGCTTTCTGTGGCCATTAGGCATGGTAAAGGTGGTATATATGAAATGGTAAAAACCTGTAGATTCCACCATTTGTGCATAGACTGTGTGTTGGGATAATCACACATTCAGATGGAACATTCATAACATTCATATAGCACCTGTGCCACTGGTGGAGAGCCAACATCAATGCACAGCAAGGAAGTGTGTGGATGCTGGTAATTCAGGTCTGCGAAGATGTGAACTGTGGGCCTCTGGGCTCACTGGACAGTCCAGCTGGTGTCACTAATCTTGATGTAGGTGTGGCTCTGGGAGGAAAAAACACTGCATTCCTCAGCTGCTAGAGAACAGTGTTAAATGTCTGCTGCAGAAGTGCACTTAAACCCTGTAAGGCTGAACCTCCAGTAGGGTCTTGCAGTCATAGGACCCAGCTTCATTAAGACCTTGTCATGTGATTCTGCTGGTTAGCTGTCATTCTAATAGCTGGTCAGTACACTGCCCTGGAGTCAGCTTATTTTTAAACATTGAAATGGAAGGCGACGTTATCGTGGTAGACCATAAAACATTTCATGATGCCAGTGGTTTGGAGTTTGGGGAAAACCCCATGATTATAAGGGTCAGGGATTCTCAGATATCTGGACTCTGTGCCATATTATTCAAAGTTCAGAACCAGTGAGATGAATCCCAGGAATAGTATTTGAATGGACAGAGTACATGCCTATCGTCCAGTCTTGGCATAGGAAAGCCGACACAAAAATGTAGTTCAAACGAATGATTTATGGATTTTATGGATTTCATTTTTTTTAGTAGTAAATCAAGTAAGTAAATCAATATTTTATGAACTATTAAAAAGCATTTATCATCTTTCATATTTTTTTAAACTCCTTGTGGCCTCTATTTCTGAGCTTTCAGTGTGTGCCCTTGTGAGATCTGTCTCTGTCAGATGCTTACGCTGCACCCTTTGAATCGCTGGTGCCACGGAGGCCTGGCAGATGGCCCATGTCAGCTGCCCAGGTTGTTCCTTTGGGCATGTGGCATGCAGCTCCGTGAATCCACTAGCTGGACCTCCCTCTCTCCTCCCTGCGAAGGGGGTCTGGTGCCCCGTTTTGCGACGATCATTTCCAGTAGATGCAGGCCATCTCACTCTCTGTTCTCATGCTCTCTGTCTTCCCCCCGCCCACCCACCGCCATCCCCCCAATCTCATTGGTGGGGGTCAGCTGCTGGCCGGGATGATAGCTGAGCCGGCCTTTCTCTCTGAGTACACTATCTTTGCTCTGGACCATTCCAAACGACCCACAGGCGCTGAGGTGGTCGCTGCGGTGAGTCCTGTCTCACACCCTTGCTCCTGCCCAGCCCCCCCAGCCTCCCCTTCCTTTAACGATGCCTTGAGTGGGTTGGAGCTGGCCTGCATAGAACCAATGACCTGCTTGCAAAACTGTCTCTCAGTTCCTCAAAGGCATCTCTCCTCTAACCCTGCACCTAACCCTGGATTTTCGTTTGTATGTGTGTGTAGGTGTTTTAATCGGCTTTAAGCTGGCTGAGTTCTCACTCTGTTGTTGGTTCTGGAATACATGTTGTCTTTGTGTCTAGGTGACCCTTTCACCTGCCCTATTCATTTGGTTGATTATTTGGTTTTGATTCAGGAAAGTTGGCAGAGGCTTGCTCAGACTCCCGGTGCATACTTTGTAGTGTGTCACCAGCTATCTTGGCACCGTCGTTTTATGATTTCTTTGGTTAGTTTTGTTTTTTTTATTTTTTATTTTTTTTTGTTATAATAGTGATTTACCTTAAATTGTCAAATTATACTCCATAATGTTACATCCATCCATCTTAAAACCATTTATCCGGTACAGAGTCACGGTGAGCCTGGTGTCTATCCCAGGCAGCACAGGACACAAGGCTGGGGACGTACTAGTCAGGGTGACAGTCCCTCTTGGGTCACACACTCGCATACTACAGAATGATGAAGTGCAATGTGCTCTGTATTAGTCATTTATGTGTCTGTATATTTACAAGGCAGAGTGAAGGCTGGAGCCTGAGTTATGGGAGAGGAGCTGAGGTGATTTGCTGCTGCACATGGTTCTGCTCAGGAGGAAAGCCTGACATAGTTGTCAATTTAAACTGGTTTTAATTTTAATGTTTGGCTTTTTATTCTGTTGTTTTAATCGCTTGTAAATAGCTGCTCACCAGTGAAACACCGCTGTCAGACTGCTGCCATGCATGGCCTCTGCTGCATTCCTTCCGCCGGATACAAGGATTTGGAATTCACGGCTCAAGGATAACCCTGCACCTGCCTTAATGTGCCAGCCTGCCAGCAAATGACCCTCCCTCCACTACTCTCTACAGTGGCCCCCACCCCTCTCTTCCTCTGTGCGCAGTGACCCTGCACCCCCTGACGGCTCTTTCTCTGTGTGCAATGACCCCGCCCCCATGCCTCATTTCCTCTGTTAGTAGTGACCCTCCCCTAACCCTACTCTTCCTCTATGTGTAACATTTCTGCAGAGTTTGCACCCTCCATTCTTTTTCTCAGTGTAGTGTCATTTAGCTGAGCATAAATACAGGTTGAAATTTCCCTTGAATTTCATGTCACTGAAACATTATTTCTGTACAATTGCTGATTTGGACTGGTGTGAGTGTGACTATCGTATTATAAAAATGTTAAGTTCTTTCTGTTATCACATATATATATAGATGTATTATTTTATTGTTACTACTGAGTTTTGGCACTTTTCAGATCATTATTCTGTTTATTTTGTTATGTAGGTTTAGTAGGCTAGTTTTAGCTAGGTATCCAGTGAACATAAGAGTAAACTCAGCAGTGAAAAAGAGGGGTATATTTTGGCAGAACAGAGAGATCAGATGTAAACAGTCTGGTTTCCAGACTGTGTTCGGTGCTAGATGAATCCTCCCTATCTGACACTTAGCGTTGGGATGCTGTTGCAACTGCACCAGTCACTGGCTTTTCCAGAAGCAGTGTCTGGCCAGTGAGTATAGGACTGTCTCTGATTGGCCATTGTGATTGTGGCATTGTTTGGTACTATCATGTTCAGGGTATAGATAAGGGACCATGGAGGCCAGAAAATGGTTTGTCCAACTTAACAGATATATGGTATCTAGGAGGCAGCATGTAAAATGCAGAGGGTTGATAACACAGGGTGTGGTACATGCTGCTTTTCCTCCAGGCGGCCACTGTGCTAATGGGATCAGCTTTGTGTGTGTATGAGTGTGCACCTTTTTGCCCTGTTGCTGTGTTGCACCTGTAGTGTTTGTGTAGGATTTAACCTGTATCCCACTGCCCCCCACCCCCTGCATGGATGCACCGGGAAGCTTCCCGAACTTGACGCTCCTTCAGGCCCTAACCTGGTTAACATAGCCTCTAATTTGGCCATGCCGGTTGTGGCTGAGGGAACTAATAGCCAGGAGTATGACTTCTAGGTTATATGCTCACCCCCTTCATCTCCATCTCTCCACAGAACACCAGCACGGGGGTAGCCGAGACCACACCACCCAGAGGCAGCGTGAATGGAGATGACAGCACCTCACCGCAGGTGAGCACCTTGCCCCCCACGCCGTAGGCAGCTTGGTTCTGTTTAGACAGGATTGTACCTGTCAGTCCTGGGAAGGGCTACCTAGCTGACAGCTTTGGGAAGAAATGCGTTTGTTACATTACGTTAAGTGGATGCTCTTGTCCAATCTAATGAGCATTTGAAGAACAGAGAGCACAGTCAGGCAGTCTCCCTGGAGCAATTTGGGTTAAGAGCCTCACTCAAGGGCCCAGAACTGACATCACTCTGCAAGACACGGGATGTGAATGGGTGACCTTCTCAGGCCCAGAGTCCTAACCCACGGAGATACACACCGTACTGCGCTCAGACTCCCCTGCATCCATGAGCAGATGGGATTCCAGTATTACTGATTTAATCTCTATAGGTCCGTAGGTGGTTTAATGAATAAAGAAATGGCTTCATACGCATGAGGTTGCCAGTCCCTCCATGGACCCTACAGATGTACCTTTGAGTATGAGAAATGGCTTTAGTGTTTAATACCTCACTGTTTACACAAGTGTTCAAATGTTTAACATTGATTATTTTATGCCTTAAATTAATTTACAGTATAATGATTATTATGCAAGCCCATTACAGGGCTCACTCCAGGTAATTCAGAGGTGCCAGTTAGCCTAACTGCATGTCTTTGGGCTGCGGAAGGAAACTAGAGTACCTAGAAGAAACCTAGGCAACACAGGGAGCATACACAGACTCCACACAGAGAAGCTGCCCACTGAGTCGCCAATTCAACCCCTATTTCTTAGTGCAGTATATCAGACAGGAAAGGCACTGGTGATCATGTGTGTAGACAGATGTCATGCGTGCGTGTGTGCGTGCGTATATACACAAAACACCAAATATATGAATTATTTTTTGTGGTTTGTGTCATAGCATCTCATAGCTTGTGTCTAAGTGTGCACGATGGTATCAATTACTGATGTTAATGTAACACCGTTATAACTCATGTACTGAATAAAGGAGATTTGGTAGCCCTCAAGCTTCGTCTCCCTGGGAAGTGAGTAGTGTTTTCCCGCAGCTTACGCCCGGTAACGTCCCCACCCCTCCCGACTGCGCAGAAGCAGGAGTCGCAGTCACTGGCGCAGAAGCTGCAGCTGAGGGTTTCCTCCATGGAGTCGCTGTTCCGCTCCCCAGGCAAAGCCGAAGGGCTAATGCGCTCCCCCTCGCGTGAGAGCCTCGTGCGGAGCTCATCCCGCGAGTCGCTCACGCGGTTGGAGAGCGAGTCTCCAGGCGTTGCTCCATCCTACGACCCCTCATCTGACATTGAGAGTGAGGCAGAGGACATGCCCGGCAGTGTTGACACCTTGTCCAAAGAACAGCTGCTTCATCGCCTGCACAGAGTGGAGAGGAGCCTGGCTAACTACAGGGGGAAGTACTCGGAGGTGAGCAGGAGCGCATGTATCCAGGGTGACCCCTTACTGTACAGGGATTCCTTGTCCTGACCGTCACTGGGGTCACATGAAGGACTGATGTCCACATCATTGAAACATCTCTGAACGTGTGGACTTGTGTTCTGCTCCTTTCAGCTGGTCACTGCTTACCGTACCATTCAGAGGGAGAAGGAAAAGACTCAGGTAAGTGCTCCATTCTCTTGTATGAGAGTCTGGCCTGTCAGCAGATTTGAAGTCAGCTCAGCATGGAGAGTATAGCACAGGATGACAGAATTTTTACTCTGCATGGGCACTTGACATTGAGCTAACTGGTGTAATGTAGTGCAGCCGGTTTAAGCTCATGCTGAGATGTCAAACCTTAATAAGACGTTAAAATATATTATAAGTGCATGTTTGTAATTATGAATAACATCTGGTCTTACTTCCAGGTTATTCTGAGTCAAAGTCAAGACAAGGCTTTGCGCAGGATTGGCGAGCTACGAGAAGTAAGTGTTTCTCCATGGTTGGGTCCTTCAGGTCACATGCTCTGTGATGGCATGTCTGTTCCCTCTGACTGTTCCAGGTGTGTCTGCTTTTTTAAGAGTCACCACTAGATCTGTGGATCCACTAAAGTGGTTAAATGAACCAGTGCAGGCTGTATGGCTGTGAACTGCGCATGTAATTGGTCGATCCATTCAACATGGAAACCAATCAATTGTTACTTGGTCTGTGTTTGGATACCAGGAACTACAGATGGACCAGCAGGCTAAAAAACATTTGCAGGAGGAGTTTGATGCTGCCTTGGAGGAAAAAGACCAGTTGATCACTGTGTTGCAGACCCAGGTATGTACTTGGACCCTTTGTGGACTATAGTCACAATTATAGTCATCTTCCTATTGGCCGACTGACTATGAGGAACATCTCCTTCCACAGGTTGCTCTGATGAAGAAGCGTATGCAGGGCGTCCCAGCTGAGGAGGTGTCTCCCGAAGGTGACACAGCACAGCCTGAGGGGTCACAGGAGTCCAGCTCACCTGAAAGCTCATGCCAAAATGAGGGTAGGTCACATGTCATTGGTTAATGTTACCATATTGCGTACTTGAAGAAACAAGTGCAGAACTGCTATCTAATGGTGATGATAAAGGGTGGGGCTCTTCATCATGATGAGGAGCAGGGTTCTTCAGATTTTTCCTTCACACGTGTGTGAGACCACATGCATCCCACAGTGCACTGCAAGCCACTTTCTAGCCATTGAGGCTTTCTCACCTCAGCTTCCTTCGCTTTATGGAGCTGAACACTGGGAGGAAGTCACTTCCCATAGAGGTTCTGTCTGCCTCAGCACACCTCAGGGCTTGATGTGTGAAGGAAATGAGTACAGTCCTCTTCTCCCAGCAGATGGCGGCAGTGTCCCGGTGGAGGCGCTGCAGCAACGTGTACGCAGGCAGGAGAACCTGCTGCAGAAGTGCAAGGAGCTGCTGCGCAGTCAGAAGGAGCGCAGCACGCAGCTGGGCAGTGAAAACGAAGCACTGCAGCAGCAGCTGCAAGAGAGGCTGCAGGAGCTGGAGAAGATGAAGGTGGGCTAGCAGAAAGGGAGACCTCAGGCACCTGGCTGTGCTCTGTTCTGATTGATGTGTCTGCTGTCAGGAGCTGCACACAACTGAGAAGACCCGCCTGATCACACAGCTGCGTGATGCCAAGAACCTCATTGAGCAGCTGGAGCAGGACAAGGTGAAGTGTTGGGAGATGCTAGGGTTGCAGCTGCCATGATGTGGTGCACCCTCATCGATATTTAATTTATTTTTTTTAGTAGTACACTGGAAGTCTCCCTCTGTGATATATAATTATATATATTTCTTAAACATTCCACCAGTATGCATTCCACAACTGGAGATGGAGTCAGAAGAAAACATCTGAAGGCCTGCTTTGCTATGGGCTTGTTCTTGAGCTTGTTGTGGCTTTGAGTTTTAAGGTGTAATGAAGTGGCCAGGGGATTAGATAGAGTAGCACAACCTTTGATTGGAGTAGTTGAGGCTGACCTTTGATTTCTGACTAGTTGACTGTAGGAGATGACAACTCTCTGGAAATTTTGTGATGACTTCTAATGGTATTTCACCTTGGGTGTGTGCCATATCAGTGCGGAAGGTCTTTTCTGAGGCTGACAGTGCCGCCTCTTAGCATAGCTGACTGATGAGTTGGACTCATGTTTAGACATTATATATTTATTACAGTGCTTTGCTCAGTTATTGCACTGCTAAGCTCTGCTTCCTCTAATTACTAAGCACACAGTGTTTCAGAACCCCTGTTATCCATTAGTAGTCTGCCAAGTACTTTGTGGCCTACAGGCCTGTGAGAAAATGGTTTTGGCATTTACAAGCCCAACTGCAGAGAACTTTACTAGGACTCATCATTCTCTCCATTATCACAGGGTTTTAAATAAATAGTTACGAGAGTCAATTGTACAGTATACAGTAAGAGGCACATTTTTCTGGTCGTGTTCATATTTGACCGTGTACGGTCAGCCTGTTACCACCGGCCATAATCTCTCAGGGCATGGTGATTGCGGAGACAAAGAGGCAGATGCATGAGACTCTGGAGATGAAGGAGGAAGAGGTGGCCCAGCTGAGGGCCCGGATCCAGCAGGCTGTAGCTGACAAAGAGGAGTTGCAGGAGCAGCGTGAGAAGTCTGAGAGGGCTGGTAGGTGTTCACCTACAGGGCACACCCAGGTGTTCTGATTGCACCCACACGCAAGTCCAGTTCTGAAATCTACTTACGCTGCCCATGTCCCAACCGACCTCATACCATTTGGTTCGTTTTTAACCATAGTTAGGGTTTGATGTTACTCTTTTCATAGTTTGTTGTAACAACCAAGGAACGTCGCAGTACTCTCCGATAAATACCTATAGCTGTGGTGTAGTATAGTATGGAAAAAGATCTAGTTAGTCAGACACATGAAAACAATATGTGGGGGGAGATTTTTACTCAACCTGAAGGATTTGGGAGGTCTCTACGGTAATTACTGTGACAGTAGAATTGTGAGCATGTGTCTGCTCCCCCAGCTTTTGAAGAGTTGGAACGGGCTCTGAGCATGGCGCAGCGGGCGGAGGAAGCACGCAGGCAGTTGCAGGCCAAAATGGAGGAACAGATGAAGCAGGTGGAGCATGCCAGTGAGGAAGAGAGGAAGAGTCTGCAGCAGGAGCTTACTCGTGTTAAGCAGGAGGTGGTGCAAATCATGAAGGTTGGTTTTATAGTAGCTCACAACATAAAGGTCGTGGGTTCAAATCCTAGGCAGCGCACATAAATTGTAACATTTCCCACTACGGTAAGTTGCTTTAGATACAAGAGTCACAAAAATGAATAAAAACAAAGTTATTTATTTATCTATTATTTAGAAGATCATAGTACCATTGCTGAAACCAACGCTAATTCTAGCAATGTACTGGTTAACAATCCAGGTTGTTTGGATTACCAAAGGGATCATCAGGTTAAGAAAGCCATATATTTTTAGAGGAATGGCACCAGCATGTGTCGGCTGAAGGACTTGCTAGCAGCAAAAATGGCTCAAGTATGTTTCCATGGGCCTGCTGTGCGCTTGCAGTTTGGAGCAGCCAGAACAAGCTGGATGTGGAGTCATGATTAAACAGAATAGGGGTGGGGGGCTCCCTTTCCCCTGGTGTGTCTCACTTCTCTGTCTGATGATCTCAGCTTTCTTATTTCTGGGTTTTTCCAAAGCCCAGATGAATCTGCAGCTAAACTGGGTCGCAAATCGCATGGCGTTTGGGTTCATTTGACGGCCCTGTTAGTGTGTTTCGTCTGGCAAAGCAGTAAGGGGGCGGACGACTGATCACGGTGGCTCTGTTTGTGTCAGAGACTAGAAGCAGTCTCCTTGTTGGCGTGAGAGCTTGCTTTTTACAAGTGAACGTCCTGAATATGTGTTCCAGATGCCAGTTTTGCAAGCTGACTCGCCATTCATACCGTCAGCTTCCTCCCCGTCTGCAGCCAGCTTCACAGCCTGGCGCTCTCTCTCTCTCTCTCTCTCTCTCTCTCTCTCTCTCTCTCTCTCTCTCTCTCACTCACTCACTCACTCATACACACTCTCTCACTCATACACACTGTCTCACACACACACACATACACACACACACACTCACTCATACACACACACAAAAAACAGAATTTTTCCTCACGTGTGAAATCGATATGGAGTGTGTGTGTGATAACTCCTAAGTGCGTGTTCGTTTGCACTGCTTACACAGAAGTCATCAGATGAGCGTGTAGCTGAGTTGGAGAAGTCACATGCACAAGTTTTGGCCAAAAAAGATCAAGAGCTGGATGATCAACTGAAGGAGCAAGACATTCAGTTTCAGGAGCAACTAAACCAGGCCTTGGTGAGTGGAAGCAGGCGGTACAGACTGTCGCTGTCCGCAGAACCGGGCCTTGGTGATTGAGAACAGGCAGTACAGATGGTCACTGTCAGCAGAACCGGGCCTTGGTGAATGGTACCTGATAGACATTGTCAGGTGAACCTGTCAAAACACAATAGAGAGGGGTTCTAGAAGTAACTGGATGAGCGACGGCTTTCTTTGATTTGCAGGAAAAGTGCCGGACAGAGCTCACTCAGGCCATGCAGGAGCGAGACCAGCAGGCAGCCCTGGCCTTAGAGGAGGCTGAGCTCCAGAAAGCTGCGGTGCAGTCGGAGGGAGATGGTCGAGTCCAAGAGCTGCAGCGGGACCTGGAGGCAGCTCGCACTGTGAGCATCTCAACACAGCCCTCTTTATGTATTTCTGAATCGGGGCACTGTGCGTCGGTAAAGCATCATCAGTTCCAGCAGAGGAAGCAAACATAGGAAGCTAGTGAACATCTAAATCTCTTGATTAGAAATGTTTGACTAGTGGCTGTCTCATGTAATAAATCAATCACAACTTTTAAAATTTAATTAGCTCTTTTAATTGGACATTACAAGTGTGACATGGACATGGGGAAAGCCGCTGAATTTTTCAACTTACAGCTGCTAAATCCCTGGCCTTTATACCACTGGATTTCTTAGCGATAATGGAACATCAGCTAATAAATTTAACGTTATCATATTCAGTATGTACAAGGCAAGATGAGCATTAGTCTTGGCAACAAAAATCAGTTTAGGAAATGCACTATGTCTGAAATACAATTTTTGGAGTTATTCTTAGAATGTCAGAAAATACCAATGTAGTTTGTGACCCTCAGTTTCTTTTGGTAGAATTCTCATAGCAGGAATTATATTCTGTGTTATGTATAATATCTTCCCCTACAGAGAATCCTGGAGCTGAAAAGTTCTCTACCAAAAACCCATCAGGATGGAGAAGATTCACCTGTGGAGATAGCAACCCAAACAGAAGAGGAGAAGAGCAAACTTGAAGAGGAGGTTCCGGCTCTGCAAGCAAAGCACCAAGAGGAACTGGTACTTATGCGAGAACAGCACCTCACTGAGGTCAAGAAACTGCAAGAGCAGCACCAAGTAGAAATGGAGGGTGCCCTGAAGGAAAAGGAAGTACAGTTTCATACGCATGTAGAGGACATGAACCTAAAGACACTAGAGAAGCTAGATGTGAAACAGACAGAGCTGGAGGCCCTGGCATCTGAGCTCAATGAGGTACTGAAGAGCAAGCAGCTTTTGGAGGAGGAACTTGTCACCTGCAGGGCTGAAGTTCACACTGCCAGGCAAAAGTTCGAGGAGGAGATGCTGAAAGAACGATCTAGGTACCAGGCAGAGATTGAGGGCATTCAGTCTGCACATGAGCAGTCCCTGGGTGGTGTGGAGAAGACGCTGAAGGAAGAACTTAACAAGCTCAAGATGGTCATGGAGGAGAAAGAGAAGGCATTGGAGGACCAGCTGAAGAAAGAACAGACACTGAAGGAGGACACAGAAAAGGCTTTACAGGAAGGAAAGGACAGGCTGGATCAGTTGGCTGTCTTGCACCAGCAAGAGATGAAAGATTTGCAAGAACAGACTAATTCTGTGGAAGAGGCACAGAGAGCAAGCACGCTGGACATGGAAGATCTGAGGCGGAGGCTTCAGAAGGCTCAGGAAGAGAAAGATAACTTGCTAGAAGCTAGTGCTCAGCTGGGAGAAGTCACAGCAGAGCTGACAGGCTGCAGGAGTCGGATAAAAGAACTGGAGCTGCAACTACAAAACACATTGAATGCTTCTGAGCAGAAGACAGAGGACCTTCTTCAAAAGCACTCTGCAGATCAGAAAGTGCTGCTGCATCAACTGGAACAGGTTAAGAAAGAGCTCTTTGTTCAAGAACAGTCGTACACTGAATTGTTGGGCAGGCAACAACAAGAGGAGCAGCAGATGAGGAAGAGGATGGATGACGAGAGGTCTGCTCTTGAGAAGACACTGGTGAATGTAAAGAAGGAGATGGAGGACAAATTGAAAGTGCAGGAGACCAAGACTGAGAAGCTCAAACAGAAGGCCAAAGAGATGAATGAGAAGATGAAGAAGAAAATTCAAGAACAAGAAGAAAAGTTCAAAAAGGAATTAGAAAAGAAGGAGCAAGAGTTGGCTGAGAAGGACAAGCAGGTCAAGGAGAAAATCCTGGAGATGGCCCAGGTGAACTCTGCAGATATTAGTGACACTGTCATGCAGCTGGAGGCCACCCATAAGGAACAGATGGCAAGGCTTCAAGATGGTTTGAAAAAGGAGCAGGAGGAACTGTCACAGAGCTGGCAGAGGAAGATGTGCAAACAGGAACAGTTGCAGGAAAAGCTACAGAACCTGCTGCAGGAGAAGACACAGGGGGTGGTTGAGGTGACTCAGCAGCTTGTAACCAGCAGAGATGAGAAGGAAGCATTGCTTCAGGACATTAAAAATCTCAGGGAGGAGCTTGCAATGAGAGAAACCACTGTGCAAAAATTACAGGCAGAGCTCAAGGAAGCAGCCACCAAGCTAGAAAATCTATCAGAAAGTGAAATAATGTTGAAACAACAAGTAGAAGCCATGGAGAAAAACCTAAACCAGGCTCTTACTGAAAGGAACTCATTTCAGGATCAGCTTAGTAAAACCGAAGAGGAAAGCAGGGAAAAACTGCAAACACTGTCAAAGGAATTAAAAGAAACTCAGAGCAAACTGCAAGTCTTTAAAGTTTCTCATAAAGAAAGTGGAGACTGGCAAAAGAGACTTGAAGAGTGTGCTCTTCAAATGCAAGTTAAGGAAGAAGACTTCAGAAACCAGGTAAATTTAGTGCAGAAACAGCTAACAGTACTCTGTGGTGAGGTGCAAATGAGAATGAACGGCACTGCTAATGAACTGTGTGGCCAAGTGGAGGGTCGGCTTGGTGCGTTGAAAGATAGAGTTATCTGTGGTCAGAAACGGATGGAGCAACTCAGAAGCAGCATCCTGACCAGGAATGTCAAAATGAGCACTTTGGAGGAGGAGCTTCAACAAAAGTCACAGGAGATCAACCATTTAAGTAGCTCACTTAAGCAGATGACATCCCAGATAAATGTAAATGCAGAACATATAAGCGCCTTAACTGCAGAAAATGAGATTCTACAAAAAGACTTGCAGGTGCTCACTGAGAAAGATTTGTGCATTGAGCAGCTGAGAAAGGACAATGTAAGCATCTCAGAGACTCTTAAAGGAAACAACTTGCATATCAGCAGCTTGGAAGGTATAATAAATGATTTGAAGAACCAACTTGAAAACAGTGTAGCAGGGAAAGATGAAGCTATATCTGTGTTGAATCATGAGCACAAGGAGCAACAGCAGAAGTTGTTGAATGAGATGGAGGAGACTATCAAGACCCTAAATGCAGAGAAAACCGCTGCCCTTGAACAGGCAGAGCAATTCAAGAACAAGGCAGCTGAGCTCAAGAAAAAAGCGGAGGTCCGCTTCACCCAGAACCACAACACTGTTAGGTCCCTTCAGGCTAGGCTGGAAGATATGGAGAAAGAGATCACCGAGAAGGACAAGCAGCTGGAGAAACTGACAGCCACCATTGATCACCAGTCTGTCAGCAAGTCTGAGATGGACCAGACCCTGAGTGAGAAAGAACTGCGACTCAGTACCCTGACTGCAGAGCTGACAGGGTGCATGAGTCGGGTGAGTGAGCTAGAGGAACAGGTGGTTGTGTGTGAACGTCAGCAGAGGGAGCTAGAAGAGCGAGTACAGCAGGCCCAAGTTCAGGCCGCCCAAAGCAAGCGCCAGGAGCAAGAGGCCCAGGAGCGTTTGCAGTCTTTGGCACTGGAGAATGAGACCACCATGCAAGACCTGGAGAAGCAGAAGGACAACTTTGAGAGAGTGAAGGCAGAGATCCTTAGGGGTAAAGAGGAGGCACTCAAGGCAGCTGATGAACGCTTGGCCTCTGAGAACGCGGGTAAATTGGCAGAGTTGAAGAAGAAAGCAGAGCAAAAGATTAGCCAAGTACGCAAGCAGCTGACTGCACAGGTAGAGGAGAAGGAGCAGATTCTAAAGAATGTGCAGGCTCAGTTGGAGGAGAAGGAACAGGCCTTCAAAGCCTTGGAGAAACAGCTGGAAGAAGTCAGAAAAGAGATGGAAGAGAGAGAACTTTGCACTAAAAGTCTGGAGGAGAAAGTCCAGTTCCTTGAAGATGCTTTAACTAAGGGGAAGGTTGAAGCAGAACACCAGGAGGAGCAGGTGAAGAGTGATGAGAGACAGGATAAGGAGAGGTTTCTGCAGCTGCTGAAGGAGATGTATGAAGAAAAAATAACTGCACTTGAGGGAGAAGCAGCCAGCCAGAAAGAGGCTTTGCAAGCACTTCAAGAAAAGGAAAGGGAAAAATTATCCATTCATGAGGAAGTAAACTGCAAACTTATAGAAGCAATGAACAAGCTCAAGCAAGCAGAAGAGGAGAAGATAAACTTTCAGGCTGAAGTGGAAAGGCTAAGTGTGGATTTAGTTGCCCAGACTGCATTAGCAGAAGTCTCGTCAGACTTACAAGGACAAGTACAAGAGAAAGAAAGAAAGATCATGGAACTGGAGAATTGTTTAAGGGAACTGAAGAACTTAATGGCCACAGATTCTATGGAAGAGATCCTGGCTTTGAAGGTGGAGAAGGTCCAGGCTTTTCCAGAAGAGGGACCAGAGAACAAAGAGTGTATGGAGGGCTCTTTGGTGGAGGAGTGCAAGCAGAAGCTACAGGAGATGGGCAGGAGGTTAAGAGAGACTGAGGTTCTGCTGAGGGAACATGAGCAAAGATCAGCTGCTGGGATGGCAGCTGGCCCAAGCCCTGATGGGTTCTGTGAAGAGACCAGGGCTGTGCAGGGAGAGCTTCATAACAAACCCAATGAAGCAGATAGTGAAAAGCAGAAGCTCCGCAAGGACCTGGCCCGGATACAAAAGGACCTTCGCTCCCTCAGGAAGGAGCATGAGCAAGAAGTAGAGCTGGTGAAGAAGGAGGTGGCAGAGGAGTATAGAAAGGACCACAAGTGAGTAAAGTTCCCCTGTATAGCAGGGCACTTCTGAAGTAATCTTTTACAATGAATGATTAATTGGTTAATGCTGAAGATTTACGAGATACAAAAGATCTATAGGTGCATAAGCCATTATGGGATCACTGCTGATGTTCTTTTATGAGAATATGCAAATTGTATCTGGCCTCGTCTGTGGATAGGTTGGAGCTGGAAGATATGGAGATGCAGCACAACTCACGCCTCAAGCAACTGCTGAGAGAATACAATACCCAGATGGCAAAAAAGGAGCAGGAGCTGGAGTCTGCAGTCAGAGAAGCCATAGGTGAGGGAATGGCCAGGTGTGCAAGGTCTAGTTACAAAAGCACTAGTTTACGAGCAAGTACGATTTCTTCTGCAAACTTGGCTTATCTTCAAGAACAAATATAAACTTAATTTCCTTCAGTCTTGGGAGTAATTTTGGTCCTTTTGGCAGGTTATATGTCCAAACTCCATAGGGATGCCTGATGGCTATGGAAGTCTGCTGAACGAATGCTTAATTTTGACCCCCAACTCCCCCCAGGGAAGGCACAGGAAGTGGAGGCAGAGCTGATTGAGAGCCATAGGGAAGAGGCCAGCCAGCTGCGTAAGACAATCGCCCAGAAGGAGGAGGACCTCACCAGGACAGTGAATAGATATGAGGAGATCTTGCAGGTACAGGAATCCACCTCAGATCTGCCAGTCACTGGGGAAGGAGAGCAGATTATTTTTTCCCTTGTATGTGAAGTAGTGTAGATGTTATGTCATCTAGGCTGTTAACACTCTTCTTTTGTCTGTTTCTGTGCTTGAAGCCTGAGGAGGTAAGTGAAGTTTGGAGTGTAGAGTTGGTTTGGAGTTCCCTTATTCTGTACCAGTTAATAAGATGGGTATGGCACTTGTTGAAAGATGCCACTCATTCTACTTGTATTTCAGTAGAGCCCTCAGTTGGCTGAAGCAGTTGTTTCTCCAGCTACATCCCTCTGTAATTTGTCATTTGAGCGGTGTTTTGACAAACTGTAGAGTTTTCATCATAAAATGTGATCTGTCATACAGATAGCCAGGTAACCAATAGGTGATTCTAAAACTGCTCAATGCACAAACAAAACAGCATTCAGAGAGCCATGGAAATAGTCCTAAGCCGCGAGCTTGGATTGTTTTAAGTTGTTTTCATTGTACAGTATACCATTATCTCATCACTGTGTGCCACTGCAGTTTGCCTGATGGTGAAGGCAAAACATACAGCACTCTGTCTTAGGATGGGACACACCAAGTAACACAGGAAAGCAGAAGTGCAGTGTCTGCTTAAAATGATAAACTGTGTACAAGTAACAAGCACGGTACATTTGGGGGGGGAGGCGGTATCATTCCAGGGGATATGCTTGTTAAGAGAGCAGTCTGAAAGGGTGCGCTTCATCTCCACTACTGCTGTGCGATGGTTAGAAAGTTATAGATGCGGTCACAGTTGGAGCTAGCTTAAAGGAGAGCTCAGAGCCAGCATCCCAGCAAATGTCCTGCAACAATTGGTCTCCCCAGGCACAGAGTAAACAGTAAAGCATCACAGTGAATCACCCACTTACCTGTTGGACCTGTATATAAACTTTAGGCGTTGAGATTATCTGTGATACATTTAGGGTGTACTCACACTAAGCCCAGGTGCCTTGTACACCCCTCCACTCCCCACACTGGTCCATATTACGCTTAACATTCCGAGCCCCAGCATGCATTCGTCACCCCTGCATGTCATTTTGTGTTGAAGAAAACATAGGAAGAAGAAAAGTGTTATTGCACAGCACAGTGGAGCTCATGCTTAATGTCCTTATTTTGTGGCTTATTTGGAGTCATTTTGGGTACAGTGACACACACCTCTTATTGATTTATCGAGTATGCCATGCAGCAATTTTCATTTAATCTTGCCTCACGTATAATAAGATGGTCCTGTTTTTTTGAGTTTTTGTGTGTTGCATCCAGTTCCTGGATACTCTCGTCAGCTCAGATATCCAGCCAACCCTGCACGTCTGCCATAGACCAAAGTGATCCCTTTGCCGTCATGTTTGTTAAATGGCCAGTCGCATCAATAACGTCATTTCTGAGTTTCATGTTCAGGCATGGTTTGTGAGGGCTCTTTGGTGGAGGAGTGCAAGCAGAAGCTACAGGAGATGGGCAGGAGGTTAAGAGAGACTGAGGTTCTGCTGAGGGAACATGAGCAAAGATCAGCTGCTGGGATGGCAGCTGGCCCAAGCCCT
Organism: Mormyrus iriodes; assembly: GCA_011763525.2. NCBI lineage: Eukaryota > Metazoa > Chordata > Actinopteri > Osteoglossiformes > Mormyridae > Mormyrus > Mormyrus iriodes. The sequence goes on from JAAGVU020013169.1 coordinate 22,853, forward strand.
GATGGGTTCTGTGAAGAGACCAGGGCTGTCCAACTGAAATGATAAAGTAGTAAACAGTAAATGGACAGAGTAAACAGTCCATTTGAGTCCAACTGAATCGTGCCCGTGCTCACCTCTTCATGCAGGTTTGGGAATGATACGGAGCGATTACACTACTCAAACAAACTGGACTTTGGGGGTCAAATGTGCTTGGGAATGGTATGGATTGCCTAGTGTAAGTACACCCTTTAAATAGCAGAAAATCAAATGACTTCGGTATAACAAATTAAGGAGCTCTGGATCTGATGTGCTTGAGACAGATTGTTTTGAAACTTTAAGAGAGATGGAAACTGTAGCAGGCAAGAACAGAATACTGGTCCAGAGGTCAAATGTATTTGGAATGAAACCAGGTGGTCAACAACAGCATCTTGCTCTGGCTGGGGAGGCTGGGTTCAGTGTAGCTGCTTCCATACCTCCTGTTCTTTAATTAAAAAAGAGTCCATTCGAGTGCTTAGGGAGTTGATAAAGAAATCTGAAGTTTCAAAGTAGAGGCTGAGGGTCGTGGTTTAAGATATGAAGTGAAAGTCCTTGAGCTGCAGACTGAGCTGGCTCATTTGCCTCACAGAAGAGGGTGGGTCTCTCAGTGGCTCATCGGATAGCGTTAAGTGTAGAGCTGGCATGTTCTGTTTTTCACGGGGTTTATCTAGGTATTCTGCAGTCCAGAGACATTCATTCATTGAGCTAATTAGCATCTTTAAATTGGTCATAGTAGCTCATAGACTGGCATACTGTCCAAGGTTTACACCAGACTCGTGCCCTGTACTGCTTGGGATGGGCTTCAGGTCCCATAGTGACCTTGCGTAGTATAAGCATTAGAGTGGTCCCCAAAAATTTTGTTTGCTAATTTTTCTGATGCTAGGGCGCCATTTTGTTCCTTTATACTACAAAGGATTTAGGACAAAAATTCAGTGTTATTGAAGGATATTTAGGGGTGCCACTGATCAATTAATGTCTCGTAACACAACCGTAATCAATGTCAATTAAAAGTCATCAGACTCATCACTTTTTGACTTTTTGATATCAGAAAATAGATTATTAGGTATCATGCCTGCATCTGTTAATGAAATGCACATGAGGTCAATTACTCAGTGACTGGTCAAGTTCAGCCACAAGAGAACTTTTGGCACAATCAGGCAATCGACGCCAATGTTCTTGGACGACCTGTAACAGAAACTGCTTCTGATCTTCGTCTTTGGTCAGGAGGTTGTTGTATTGTCCAATCGGAGCTACTCCTCTATCTGCCAAATCATTCGCCACTCTCAGCTATGACAGCATTAGTTTTGCTTCTGTGTATGCTGGGTCTCTGGTCCATTCATTGGAATCTTTTTCCAGGAAGTCCTGCGAAACATCAAAAATTGCGAAAAACTGGCGAGTGTTCATCGTGACACAGTCTGCCAGCCTGCTCTGTGCTGTATCGTTCTGCTGCACTTCAGCTCACTTTGCTGGTATCTCACAGTGTGGAGGCTTGGTTAGTGCTGCAGCTAAATCACGCTTTATTTCCACTGGCACAGCATCATCATCAGCAAAGAAGCTGAGTCCGACTGCCACCTCACTCAGACACCAGAGATGGTTACGACATTTTTTGATGGCCGCATCAGAAACTACAGTATGTACATATGCTTTGTATGAATCAAGAGTCTGCATAAATTGAAGATCATTCAGTGGAGCCGAGACAGCATTTGTTGCGGTGAACCAAGCTTTCGCATAAACAAGCACAGCAAAGATGCTGACATCTTGCAAACCTCGTATTTCTCGTGGTGTGACAGAGAACTGCAACATCCAAATTTTCAATGAACAAATGATTTTGGCCATCCATCTTGCCCTGTGAAGAGTGTCAGGTTGGATGAATCTCACACCACGGTCCGGTTTCGCACCCAAGAACACAAGAATCAATAAATCAACAAATAAGTAAGAAGATTCAACTAAATATGTAAATAAAGAGAAAGCAAAAAGTATCTAATTAAAAACCGAGTGAAATAGAATCTAGTCAAGTTTCACCCCTTTGGTGGCACCTCTAAATATTAATCAATCTGAGTGAAATTTAGTGTGGAACATAATGCAAACCATAGCATAAATAACTTTTAAAACTTTTATTTGTGGTTATACTTTAAGGACCACCCTAATAAGCATGGATGATGGATGGATGCTTGTTGTGTTTGTGTTTGTAAGAGTTGATGGTGTGAAAGCTATTCTAGGCAATGCAGTGGTCATAGTTGGCAAACTGTCATTCCAGTTGTCTTTTGAACTGTTTTTGTTGCCCCTGTTGCATTATTGAGTTGATTTCTGCTATGTTGCTAACTTTTTTTCCTTTTTTTGTGTGCATTCTATCTATGCTCTGTTGTCGGCGGGTGCACTTTTTGTGCCTATCATATGGCAAATTTAAGAGGGTGGTTTACATAATTCAGGAATTTACTGCATGCCCATTAGCCGCTAGATTAAGGGATGTTTTGCTGGGGTATGAGATGGAAGGGTGTACAGTAATTAATTCTGTTAATGACATTGAGGTGAGTTGCACCTTCCTTGCCAACATGGCTACAGGAAGTAATTTCACAGGAAGCCAGCAGTCAGTACTTACCTTTTGTGTTTGCAGAACCGTGAAGAGGAGATGGGGGCACGAGTGTGGGAGGTACAGAAGGAGCTGGATGAACTCCAGCAGAGAATCCAGAACAGTGAACAGGTATTAGAGTATGGATGTTTAGTCCAACTTAGGTCATTATTAATTGGGCTTGAATGAACTGCTAATTGAATGACCTACATTTAAAAATAAAGATAATAAGTAAAACATTTTTTTTATTCTTCAACAGGGCTTGTGGGGTGGTGGGATTGCCCAGTGGGATTGTGGGATATTGGGGTTACCTGGTGTGACTGTTCTGTGGGACTGTTGGGCTATGTAGTGGGATAAGGCCTGTGGGTTTGTGGGATTAGGTTTTTTTTTGTATTTAAAATACTTGCTCATTTAAAAAGAGTATGTCTGTTATATAACCAAAGATTTCATTTGTTTCAGGGCTCTCTGACAGATATGCAGGTGAGTTAAACACTGGTTTTATGACAGTGGCAATTATGACGGTCAGAGTGTGCTGAAGCTTGGCTCTGCACTTTAGAGGAGCCCCTTAGGTCTGCAGGCTTTGCAGTTTTGGTTTTATAGGTTTTCATATTCTGAGAGTTTCAGCTGAGCACAGCACCTGGCTTCCTCTCTTCTGGGCTTTATTCAGGGGCTGGGGTTGACCTCCGCCCAGGAGGGGTGCTGTTCTCATCCACGAGGAAGTGACTCAGCCCAAGTTTTCCACTCACCCTGCTGCTCCTGCCAGTGTACTCCCTCTGTCTGGAGAGCATTAGGGGCTGTGACTGGCTATTACCCCATGTTGCCTTAATTGGGTGAATTCAGTGCTTATGGGCAATAGTGTGCCTGTTGCCTCCTCCCTGGTTTCCACTTAAACACTGTTATTTTTGCACCCAGCCCCAAAAATGAGGGAGTAAGTGTGTAATATACTTCAGCTTTAGGTTTGCAGTCAGTGTCATTCAGCTGCTGTTGGGCTCACAGTCAGCCAATAATGGAGCTTAGATATGTGCTTTGGACTTGAAGATATTTACTATTTTAGCCACTAGGGGGCCCTCTAATGCTTGTCTGTTGTTTCCATGGTATGAAATATCATGGGGACTCCAAATCTGGCTTTTATTTCAGCAACTGTCAGCTTACTTGTAAACCTTTCACATTTTATTTTAACTCACACCTCTGGGATGGCAAAAGGCTAAAACTATATGCATTAGATAAGACACATAATTACTTCCTGTGCACTGGGCAGGTCTGAACAATATAAGAAGTTCATTTTTAATCTGCCGCATATATGAATGTCTACTGACGCAGTAAAGCAGTTTAGTGCATTTAGTGTCTGCTTACTTTACTGTAACCCAAGTGTTCTGCTTTACTCTCCATTTTTCGCCTTCTATCACTTTCACTTCTTATTTTTAAAAAATGTATTATTTTTGTTCTGCCCTCCCAGGCCCAGCTGGCTCAGAAGACCACTCTACTGAGCGAGGCCAGGCTGAAGGAACAGGAGTACCAGGAGAAGGTATGTGTTCAGCCCCAGTGCAAGCGAGACAGGTCTGCCTGTAAAACGCTGGGCGACCTCCACTAGGGGGACCTCGACCGTGGGGCTAGAAGTCACATGACCTCCACACCTCCCTCAGACATGACGCTTCTAAAGAGAACTCAGTAGGCTGAACACATGGATAGATGTATTTACCAACAGGATATTTCTCATAATATCTTAATCTATATAAAGGTGAGAATTTCGCACCAAAATAGCAAATTTAATATTAACTATTCACATCCGTTCTTGTTGATATAAATGAGAAATATTAATGTCAATTCCCAATGTTGCACTAACGTCACATCCGGCGCTATTGTGAAGGCCATGTGATTTGGAGCCTCCTAGTGGAAGTACGCTTCCTTTACTGAAGTTTGCATAACGTCATGTCTGGGCCAGGTGTGCAAGTCATGTGATTTCCAGCCCCAGAGTGGAGGCCCTCCTAATAGAGGTCACCCAGTGTTCTGCACCCAGATCCTTTTGGTCTCAGCAGGATCTGAAGGAAGGGTTCTCGCTGTTTCTTCAGTGGCCCTCTTCAGGCGAAGAGGAGACGGTACACAAAGGAGAGCCCAAAGCCCTCCTCTACACAAGTATCAAAACTGTTATTTCATGCACAGGCTCTGTGAGCACACATTGTCAAGGTATCAGAACACTCACTTGGCATAAGGCAGCTGTGTAAATTGCCATGTACAGCAGCATTATTATTTGTATGACAAAATTCCACCCGTTTCTCACTGATAACCCAGTGCATGGCTGCAGTTGGTGTGAGGCCTGCTTCAGGAAGAGTTGGGAACAAGGCAGAGGATAGGATAGGATCAGTCCATCACAGGCTAATCAGTAACACTGCAGTCAGTTTAGACTTTACCTATTTGTAAGTTGAACTGTGAGAAAAGCCATGCAGCCACTGTGAAGCTGTTTTACTAATCTCTGAGCCACTGTTGCACCCCATATAATAATTAATAATTAATAATAATAGTACAATGAAACAGCTATAAAAATATTAGTAGTTGTTTTTGTTGTGTTACACAAAAGTATTACTATCGTTAACACTGCTTTGTTCATTTGTCATTGTGTAGATCCACTCTCTGGAAGACCGGCTGAGGTGTCTACACAAGAATTCTGTTGTCACCCACCTGGGGACGATGTGCAGAGGTGAGAGGGCTTGTTATTAACACTGACCGGGAGTCAGAATTGTCCTCGCCATTTTGAGGGGTGGTGAGCGACAAGCTTGACTCAGGAGCCCTCTGTCTGCCTCCACCCCAGCAAAGGACAGTTACGTCAGGCTCCCCAGTGTGTTTCACTCAGCAGTTCCACATATGGCCCATCCTTTTCCATGGAAACAGGAAGGCAACACCCTGGCAGCAGAACACAGATACTGACTGATAGTCTGTGTCTGCTAGGCTGTGTATCCTTACCTCCATTCTGCGTGCTGCGGTATCCCACAACTCAGAAATCAGCCTGCAGGTGCTCCTGCTAACATGTGTTTGGTCAGAGGTGCCATACTGCACAGTGCATGTCACAGTGGGGCCATCGTGGACGTTCGAGGGTCCGGTGCATGACTACGACTTGTCCCTTTTGATGGCTTGTTTATGCATCACCAGAGAAGATTTAAAGAACTTCACTAAGTTTCATGTCTCTGTTTATAATAAATAGTTTCATGCAATAATACCATGCACAATAAACATGGTCTGTATTCTCATTTTTTAAATCACAGCCATGCCGTGTGTTGACTTCAGCACTTGTGATTAATGTTCACGGTTCATCCGCAAACGCGAGTTCTGTTGTAACGTCATGCACGGTACCAGGACCAGTGATGATCTGCCCATCAGCTCTTTTCAATCTACCGCCAGTGATTCCCATCCAGTCCTCGGGGACCCACAGACAGTCCACAGTTTTGCTCATACTTGGAGAGACCAAAAATGTGGATGGTCTGGCAGGGTGCTGGGAGGGTGCAAAAACTTGAACACTCTGTGAGTTCCCAAGGACCTGCTTGGGAAACCCTGGTCTACTGGGTACCATTACTGGGCGGAGTTTTGTTTGCGTTGCTGTATGGGATGACAAATCATGGACATGTTTACAGACGGAAGACCAGGTCAGACTGTCAGAAGTGTTGTCATGATTGGTTTATCTCAGGAAACATCTGGGCTACTGCATTGTACACCTGTTTATCAATTCAGGATGAGAATAAAAAAGACAACATGAATAGAACAGTGACGTAAGCCCTGAGAGCTGTCTGCTCTGTCCCCAGTGTGCCCTTTGCCTACTCTGTCTTTTGTGAAAATGCCTTCAGACATCCATTCATCAACCCCACTGACTGCTTCAGGTTATGAAGATAAACCAAAACATAAGTGATGTGGAAATGGGGGTCGTGTTGGGGTGGGGTGGGGTGGGGTGTGCTGTGATGGTGTCAATGGCGTTTCACTTTGAAGTATATTCCCCTATGAGTGAGGGCTGTGAGATGAATTGGGCCCTGATAAGAGTCTGCAATCTGGATCTGCGATAGGGCAGTAGAATGGGTGCCTGTTTGAAATTGGCTGGATAATGAGTGGAGATCAGCGGAGCATATGAGGTGTAGGGAGGCAGGCTGCTGGCTGTGACTCCTCCTGTCTTTAGTAAGTAAAGTTGCTGGTTGTGACTCCTCCTGTGTTAGGAATGAAGGCTGCTAGCTGTGGTGACTCCGGTCTTAGTAAGCAGGGCTGCTCGCTGTGACTCCTGTGAAAACCACTTGCCCTGCTGGCTTTCGTTCCCTGGTTTCAATTACACTACTCACCAGTGCTTTCTGTCTGGGTGGGGTGGCATTCCTGAAGAATGTGATCATTAATAAGGGTCTTTTCCCCTCTTCCTGTCAGGAATAGTAAGGCTGGATATGCAATTGACACGCAACCAGACAGCCTGGAAGGCTGACCTTGGACTCGGTGTTGCTCATGGGCTTCAGCGCTGTGGGAAAACTGCTGCTTCAGATTTCCCCCATGGATCCGCCCCCATTCATTCACAGCCCCGCTCAGCTTATACATAGATCCCCTTTTCCAATATTCGTCTTTGTTTTAGTGCTAGCTGAGATGCTTGAAAACCAGGGGCAGCTTCATGGTGGTAAAGGCTGAGGGCCAGAGGAAGCTGTTAAGCTGCTGAAGTTCTTTCAGCATTGACTCTGTGAGTTAGTGCACATGCTGTAGTATTGCATTGAACTATACTGTAGTATTTTTTTGATGTATGTATGTATGTACACACATGGACAAAATTGTTGGTACCCTTCCGTTACAGAAAGAAAAACCCACAATAGTCACTGAAATAACTTGAAACTGACAAAAGGAATAATACATAACAATTTACTGAAAATTAACAAATGAAAATCAGAC